>WBNH01002960.1:0-303102 GCA_013401255.1 Urocolius indicus | reverse complement strand
GGTTTTATTTCTTGTCTCCCTGCTCTTATTGTTTCTTTAATAAATAAAACCTTTTTCCTCCCTAAGTTCAGTCTGTTTTGCCTGTGATGCTAATTGCCCAGTGATCTCTCCATCCTTATCTCAACTCACAAGCCATTTGTTACATTTCTCTCTCTCTCTCTCTCCTGTCCAGTTTAGGAGGGGGAGTGATTTTATGACTGGGTGGATATCAGGCTAAACCACCACAGTATCATAGTTGTCATTGAGGTAGAAAACATTATCTTCACTAGAAAATATATCCCAAAGAGTCTTGCTTGCCTTTGCTTTTGAGTGCCACACATATGATAAAAATATGTATTAAAAAAATCGGGCTTGTGGGTTGTCAGACTCCATGCAGCCAACTATATGGCATAAACATGTATGAAGATGACACAGTGAAAGCACATAATTGAGTTATACAGACAAATCTGTTGTTCTTTCCAACTAGATGTCGATTTATAGCTGCTTTTGTTGTCTCTTGCACATAGCACTTGCTGAGGTTTTGCAAGGCCACATGAGAGCAAAGAGCCAGGTCTGTGCTGTGCAGCTCTCCTGTCTACAGCGTTACCCCACTATTTTTAATGTAAAGGGGCAGCTGGCACAAGCTGCTCATTCCAGCACCTTCCCTCTCTTGATGCTGACCTGCTGCCAATAATTTCAGAATGTTTTCCACAGATTCCACCCCACTAAGGGTAAACTCAGGCTGCACAGGGTCAGAGTATATACTTGTTTCTCAGTCTAATTTTCTTCCTATACCTAAGAATAGACTTGCTGAATGCAGAGTACGAGGCTTCTATTGAACATTGTTCCTGACTCATCTCTGGGGCAATGTGTTCAAAGCAAAGTGAGCTAATTAAAGTATGGGTCTATTTGCGTCAAAAACTCTTTGTGGTGTAATCATGGAATGTCATCTGGGATTTTTAAAATACAAGCAATGGCATAATCTGATAACTGCAGAAGAAGAATGATTTGTATTTTATGCTTTTAATATGCTGCAGAGAGACAGGATGAGCTCTGCAGCAGGAGAGTCCTTTACAGTGCAGAGCATAAATGTCAGTGATACCTGCAGACCACTCGGAACCTCCTCCCAGGTTGTCATTCAGCTTAACCAGTTTTGCTGAGGAAGAAGCATTACTTGTGGTAATTTTTCTTAAGGAGGGGTTGTTTGCCATGGTTGCTAGACGTTGTGGAAGTGGTGGGTGTGACAGTCAATGAGAGTTTGGTGAGAGCTGGCTTGGCTTGTGGGTGGGCTGGTGAATTGGTTGCTAAAAGGGCTCAGGCTATTACGATTAGTGATGAGGCAAGTCTTCAAGTCTGATAGGCATTTTTGATAGCTGCCCCTCCCCGCCCCTTTAGAGTTGTAAGGATTTCTTTCTCTGACAGCAAATTAAACTTAGTTCAATATGTATGTTATAATCCGTGGAAAAAATAATCTTTGTCTCTAATGGCTGGAAAGAGCTGTTACAGTTAAAAAATATTAAATAATTAACCTTTAGTGCTTAGATACAAGAAGTTTAAAACCGAGTTCAGTGCCTGAAATGTCAACAGAGGGCAGTGTGACATTGCTATACGCACATCCGGAGCGTCTTGTGTTGTGATGATTTATGTGAAGACTCTTCCACTCAGTGTCCTCATTAAGCTTATTATAGAAGTAATAGCATTGCTGAAAGCACAGGGAAGATGTAAAACAGAGAGATTTTTACATTGGCTAGATGTGATAAAGGCAGGATAAACTGGAGAACTTTTTAAGGTAATGGATGGAGTCAATTACAGCAGCATCCCAGGATCCAGGATTGCAAAAAGGATTCTGCAGTGAGTCACAGGGAGAGGTTATTGTTATGGATCAATTCCTAGTCAGAGAATATTTCAGTGAGTTTGTTTGGTGTGCAGACCTCAGCTAGAAGGTTTCAGGCTATAGATTCTAGTTACATTGAGCTGTTTGTGCACTCCCATTATCTGCATGCCCCAAATGACTGTGGTCTCCAGAGCAACAGAGAGCTCTGTCAGGGCCAGCTGATTTAAGTGGTCCCCCAAAAGGATGCTGCATGTTTCCTGTCAGCATCACCTGCCACACAGGTTGCTTCAGACTGTTCTCTTACAGCTAGTGTCTTACAGCTGTTAATAACTATTGCCTGGGAAGGAGCATTTTAGCAACATAGGACCAGAAAGTGGCTTTCTGGGTCATTGAGTTCAGTCTCTTGCTATCACAGAAAACCATATCATATAATCCCCTTCAGAAATTTATCGCACTTCATTTTAGAGCAGACATTGCCTTACTCCAGGGATGACCTAGCTCAGAGGGCTTGGAAACACAGAAACCCAACCTACTTTTCTGTTTATCCACTCCATTTTTCTGCCTGGTGGAGCAGGTGAGGAGACCCTACTGCAAAACACCTAACAAAATGTCCAACTTTTTCATCTGTTAAATGAAACAAACCCAAACAATAAGTCTTCCATTGGGATTTTTGCATAAGAAAAATAATAAGTATTTGTGTAGATCCTGTAGGAACGCCATGTTTTGTACCCTGCCTGCTAGCTCTACAGCAGCAGTTAATTAACAAACACAATTCCCAGAGCTGTGTTGACATTAATCATTGTTGCTGGTGCACAAACAAAGATGTTTTGGCATGAAAAGGTGCCTTGGTAGTTGAAGTTCTTGCTGTTGCTAAACAGAACAACAGTATTAATTTAAGCTCAGCTTAAAACATAAGGAAAGAGGTGACATTTATAAATGGAAGAGAGTAAAGCATTGTGGAGAAAGGTGCCTGCAAGAAAGGAACAACTGAGAGCATCGGGGTTAAAATACTTGGATGTTACTTTGGTTACAAGTATTAAATTATTATAATCAAGCAGTAGTAGTCTGCTAGCATGAGACAAACATGTAGAATTGTGTAGCAGTAGCTCTCCTTGGTCTGACCAGTCCTCTGTCTGTGCAGTCTCCTGGGATCTTGTTGGAAGAGCTGGATCCTCAAGACAGAAAACAACCTTGTGCCTTTTTCCATATATTAGCTCTTTCCACTGCAGAAATATTTTTAATTAAAAAACTCTTAAACTTATATGTTAGAAAAGTAGTGAAGACTTGTTGGCCAAAAGTTAGCTCATTGTCATCTTGTTCTCTGTGACCTGTGATTTCTGTTTAAATAAAGTTATGGTGTGTATAACTCAGTTACAGTATATCAATGAAGGGAAAATGCAGTTCTAAGCATAAAGAAATGAAACTGCTTTGAATCATCCCTTAAACTCACTGTCTTCTGAATTTGAATTGCATGGTGTACTTGTGCCCTCATGAACCTTTGGAAGAAAGATGGGAAAGAATTTTTAACCATTTCAACAGGAGTGGATTTGTAAAGCAGGTCTGGAACTGAAGTCAGGAAGTCAAATGAGAGGGCTGGGAAAATCTGTGAACAGGGAAAATGAGGACAGATGTATTTCAAGAGACTTTTTTGTGATAGATAAAATGAAGATAAGCAGTATTTAACTGTCTTTATTGAAAATTAAGCTGATATTTAGCCTATGAAATGGCTGAAATGGCTTATAAGGCAAATATACTATACACAAATTGGACCTAGATTTCTACCATTGAAGTATTTTGCGTGGTGGAATGATGTGTGCAGTTGCACTAGTTCATCACAAATGGCCTTCTCTCTGGCAGCTGGTCTGTATACTTATGACTATTCCAGAAATCACAGTAATTATGGATGTGAATTCACATGCATTTTCCCCTTCTAGAATTGCAGAGCAGCTATGCATTGCTGTAAGAGTGGATCTTCAGAATTCTCCCGGATGTTATTTGGTTGATTAATTCACATACTGCTTTCTATGGTATAGGAGAGCAAAGCTCCCAGTTCCTTTTACAGACCTCATTTTGTCATCCTGCAGCATACTGGATAAGCTCCTGCTCTTGGGAAAGCTCATTTTCCTGCAGATTGCTGATTTCAAGTTGTTCTAGTTGTGTTTACAAGAAGGTAACCTGAGACAGCATCGTTGCTTATGTTCAGTCCTTCTGGAAGGATCCCCAGCTTCTGACTGTTGCTGAAAAATTGTGCTTTTTATCTCTAGCAAGGAAAGAGTACTGCAGCAGGCAGTGGTATTCATGCATTAGACTTCTCTGCCATTTCTCAGTGTGGCTGCAAAATGGCAAAGTTTATCCAACATGCCTGAACTGCATTTGTAGATATTTTGCCTGCCTTAGGATGCTCGCAGAGAAAGCAGGTTGTGTTTTACTCTGCCTGATGAGTGTGCTCAGAGCTCGGGAGAGGGCAGTGCGGCTCCAGGGTTCAGGGGCTGCTCGGTGGTGGTGGTGGTGGTGGAAAGCCTGTGCCTCCTTTCCTCCATCTATCAGCAGACGTATGACAATGTCAAACTGTAGCATTTCATAAATGTGAACAAAATACAGTTTAACAATCTGATTTCACCCCATCTCCAAACTGCTTGCAGACATTTTTTTCATGACAAAATGCCTGTTGAATCAAAATTCACTTTGCGGTTTGATTTAACAATATGTTTGATTTTTCCCTCCAGTTGAGGGGCAGGAGTCCCCACCCCTGAAGTTGGTTTCTAAATAGTTGCATTGAATGTCAGATAAAATGTTTCATGGTATCATGCTGTGATACTGTGATTTATTGAATCTGAATACTTGATGCCCAGCACTGGTATTGCAGTTTTGTATCTTGGGCGTATGCAGTCCCTATGCTTATGCAGTAACTAATGGTATGAACAAAGCACTGTCTGAAGGTATTATAAAAGCAGTGTCTACTTGCATATTGAGCAGAAGGAGGACAAGCTATTATTAAATGATTGTAGTGAAAAAGAATGTTTCCTTCCACCCTTAGGCTAATATTAAGTATTCTCAAGGTCAATTGTAAGAGAATATAGAGAAAGACAAGAAGCATAGGTGCTGTCAGTTGTATTTTCTGTTTTCATTTAACTGTAGCCTTAAAATCAGAATTATTTATAGCCACGATGTATCTCTCTGTGACCCTGGTTTCTCTAGTTCAGGAGTGCCTGTTGTTTGTGCTCAAAAAGAAGCTGCAAGCTCTTCTTTGAGTCCCTCCTTTTTGTGCATATAAGAAACGTCTGGAGATTTTTTGCCTTCCAGTTTTAATTACATTTTTTTTTCTACTTCATAGATATTCTTTTCAATACCTAGAGAGTCCTATATACTGAGATTGCTCAAAAGTGCCTGCTTTTGGACTATCACTCATTGATTTGTATGGATGTATACTTAAAACAATCTGAATTGATGTTCTAAGGAAACATCTAGGTGCAAATGTAAGGAATTTGAACTTTAAAGACAGATTTACACTTCTTACTTGCTCATGTTGAAGATAGGAATGGCTCAGGTAGGACATTCAGTTGACCGGGCAAGTTGCTGATGTTCTCTAGGTCTGTCTCTGCACACAGTGGAGGTGCCATCTGCCTGAAAGGTAGTGCTGTGAGCTTTAGCACAAGGGCACAGTGAGACGTGGAGGTTAGATGATAAAGCTTATCTTTGTTTTAAATTTAGTTCAATATCACTGACATCAGGATAACTTTTAAACATTTAGCTTTCGCACACATTGCTTTCATGTGTGTGAACTTTGCTGCTGGTGGAGGATAATAGAAAAGAAACACAAACTGCTGGAGAATTCCAGCGAGATATTTTAAAAGTAAAGAGCCTATTTCTAATCCCATTCATATACATACTTACTGCCTTTAAACAAGAGGTTATTCATCAACTCTCCTATTCACCATTCACAACAATGTCATTCCAGCCTTTCCATGTCCTTGAGCAAGTCACTTAACCATTTGCCTCGGTTTCCCATTTGTGAAGTGCATAGAGAGAGTAATTCTTGTCTGCTGCACATGAGTTACAAGGTACAAAGTGTAGTGCTTAATCATAAATGCCATCTCTGCTGAAGTCATGGCAAAATAAGTTATATAATTTTATACTAATTTTATTTAATGAAATATTGACATGTATGTTAATTAAACATAGTGGAATGTAAGTCTTAAAAATGGCTGCAGAAATGGAGACATATTTGCATCCATATAAGATGTTGTTGAGGTTTTATGCCAGCTGTCTATTCATACACATCACTAAGTGTCATGGTTTATTAAAACAAACATAGTTCAGTTGATAGGTTTATGAGAAGTTTTATAGGAAATCCAACCTGTGTCCTATGTACCATGCTCTGCAACCGGAGAGTTAATTTTTGGGTGTCTAAAAGCTTTCAAACCTTTTAATGAATGAGGGTGAATTTCAATCAAGTCTAGGTCAAATTAAATATGACCTTCTTTTGAGCTTTCTTGGGTAATTCAAACTTCTTTTGGTTTGAACTTTTTGTTATTTTAGGTTTTAAGTGTTTGACAAGTCATTTTTTAGATAGAAAATTCCAGTCCAGCTCACAGCCTGACTATGTGCTTACCATGTTTGTGATAAGCAGTTTCTGGAAGTTGAAGGTACATCAGCTGTTTATGCTTATCCCTATTTGGCTTATCCCTATTTATACCAGGGAGGACTCTGGTATATGCTGAGCTTGATGTACATATTGAAACTGCATCCATTTGGAAGCTAATTGTGTGCTTGTGTGCTCTCTTGAAAATAAATGGATTTTAGCAAAGTAGTGAACACATACTTAATTGGGACTTAATAATTAACTTCCTCTTTATTTGCGTAGAAGACATTATTGAATGTATCATCATGATGCATTTTCCTGTCTCTGTCTCGTAACCCAACCTTCACTTCTAAAGACGATGCTTTGTTGCAAGAGCTTTTCCCCACGTTCTGTTTTGCAGAGCTCTGTTCCTCCTCACATTTCCATGCCAAATAGCTCAGTGAGAACCAATCAGGGAATGTGACAAATGTTGAGAACATTTCTATCTCCCTTCGCTGCCAGTGGAGCACTCATTCTGTTTTCAGGATGTCAAATGATGTGTGCAGACAATAAGCTTGCCTCACTAGCACTCAGTAGGGGGAAAGAAAAAACTAACAGTGCCTCTTCTCTATCTTTATAGGGGAAGCGCGTGAGTAGATATTTCAACTGCTATTTTGCAGATTTCCTTAGAATTTTCTCAAAAACTCATCTATGACTTTCTTATTTACAAACTTTTTCCCATTTCACAGACCAATTTTAAGGCAATATGTATTTTTATGTAAGCAATGATTAGATGATTATCAACTGTATACTAATTTTACCCTTCTTATTCTAAGGCAAGTTAATGTAGAAAGGCAGGTAATGCGGCAGTATTATGAAATGAATACTATAATGAAATGTATTATTTGCTATTCAAGGCTTGATTTCACAGCTCGTTATTTATGTAGGTTCAACTATACTGAGCTCCCTGGAGCCATTCAGGTTTTATGCTGGTGCAAGTGAGAGCAGAAGCCCATTCTTTTATTTGTATATTATCAGCATACATCTCCACTTTTTGAGCATCTCATTTATGGATTTGCCTTCACTATGCTCCTTCCCCCCATGCCTCCCTTGGTAGGGGCTATCTTTTCCAGTGGAAGTTCAGAGTCAAAAAAAAAGAGACTACGTGTTACACTTCACTCCTAGTACAGCTCCTGTCAAGGATGTGCAGTGCCTCAAAACACAAATGTCTTGATTATCAGGAGTTGGGCACTGTGTTCATATCAAGATATGTGCTTGCAGTTCTGTCTATAGTGAACACAAGCATAACTGAGGAAAGCCCTTACCATGCTTCAGTGGTCCTGCAGACTTGTGGAATGGAATGTCTGTGCAAATGCCTACAATTCTGCACTTAAGATATAATCAGGAATTTATGCTGTTTGTCAAGCTATATTTAATAAATTTGTACCAAAGTGTTGTAGGTGGACAAAAAAAAATGTGAACGCTAGCAGAGGGACCATAACTCTGTGTATGTGAATGTATGTGAATGTCCAAAATGGAACTTTCAGATTGAGGTAGAAGGCTGATATGAGATGGCTGTAAATTCTGAAAGGCCTGAATTAAACAAATTCTTCCGTTAATAAGGAGCCATAAACCAGAATCATTGATTTGGAGCCATATGTTTGGGCTTATATGGACTACATAGGTACGACTGAGGCCTTGGGTTCTGGAAAGCAGAGCTGATGTTGAAAGTGTTTCCAAAAGTAAAAAGTAGTCTTGGAAAGAAGAAAAGAGGTGGTGATGATCTGGCCTGGAGGAAAGATCATGGAAACGCCCTGGATGGATATCGGATGAATGCCAGGGGATACCCAGGGACCTTGCCTAGGAAGATCTGAGGGGGAAAACCATGTACAACTGCACAGCTGGAGCATGACAACTTTCTGCCTAACTTTCTGCTGAATAGGGGGATCAACACATGATGAACAAAGAAGGCAATGGAGGGATATGAGGGTAAAACCTTCCAAAACAAACCTCAGTATCCAGATTGTTGCTTACTCTGTCTCTTACATGATACCAAGGGGGGAAAAACAGTCTTTACTGTATCTATTTGACTTTGTGGACCTTTATAGCAATTGTCCATTACAACACACATGGACAAAAGCTCATTGCGGTAGCTCTCATAAGGGCAAAATTCTCTCTTGGGAACATCTGGGAAATACTCAGCCATGTTACATTACTCTCCTGTGTGTTTAGAAATATCACTAGTGTCAGTAGGAGAATCACATCATATTACACTGTAGATATGAAGGACACAGTCATTCTAGCAAGATATTTTCAATAAGCCAGGTCTCAAGAAGAGATCCAAACAATTGTTATGATGAGCAACAGAGAGGATATTCGTCAAAAATATTGGTTTTGAAGGTGCACAACTTTGGAGAGAGGCTACCAAAAGCATGTGTCAGTTGTTTGGCTGTTTTACAGTCCTACACCATATTTCTTTTGCTTGACAACAGAGACTTGGGAGAGATGAAATCGGCATTTATAAAGGAACTAGGAAACGCATGTTTTTTCTCTCAGCAGCATGAATGATGTTCAGGTCTTCCTCATGCTGGCACAAGTCATTTTACAGAACAAAACTCCACTCTTCTGCTTTATTATCAGTGTTCTTCCAAGAAACAATCCTATCTGTGTTTATTACATTAATATATTTTCCTGTTTCTTTTTCCCAGTAGACAGAAATATACGGGGAACGTTCCTATAGATTATAAGATTCCCTTGTGTTTTATTACAATTCGTAAAGATAATGTTTCTGTTGTAAATTTTAGTTTAACATCATTTTATGTGAAGCATAACAAGGAGCAGTAAGGTATCATGCTAGTTCTTAACATTTCTGACTTGGATTATGGGCCCAAAGGAAAGAAAGGAGATTCTGACTCTGTCCATGCATAATGGGATGCTAAAGGGAGTAGGTCTGGAGGGACAATTGAGTCTGTCCATCCTGCTTGGCAGCTGCTGTGGTTTCCCTTGAAGTACAGCAAAATACATTTGGGAAGTTCAGAGTCAGGATATAACTGAGTCCTGTATTTCTCATTTGATTTGGAAAAATTCTCCCTCTGAAGGACTGCTTTTGGGACAGTGTACTTACATGTTGCCCATCTAACTAGACTGAGTCAAACAATTCTGTTTATATAAATACTGTAATTGTGTAAGACCACCTGAATTATAAAACAATCTAAAAGTGCTTATGAACAAAGAGTCCATTCATGTTCTCTCTCTCATCCAGTAATTTATACTGAGGAGCTTTTCAGTCTAGTTTTGTTGATCAGCTGTCTGGAAGAAGCCTGTATGTAGTATTGATGTAGAACTGATATAGTAAGTTGCATAAAGTTTCCCTATTGCATCTTAGAAAGAAAATAAATATTCCAAAGAGTAGAGGTTATGAGTCCCAGTGAAAAACAACACTTTAGCCTAACTGCACATGCAGGCTGGTAAATATACTGCCTTCTGTCAAGGAAGGAGAACTATAAATGCATATTAGCTGAATCTGTGCCAAACAGTATGACTGCACTTGGATTGTCTCAGTGATAGAGAAAGTACTACTTCATGTCAACATAAATTTTTAGATTATTTTCACAGTGGGGAAAAAAAGAACTACTGCTATGCTTTCTGGACAAACCCAAACACAAAAAGGAAGCCTGCAGAGAGTGAAAGCAAGGACAAGTAGCATCAGAAGAATACAGAGAAATTGTCTGAACAACCAGGGATTAGGTTAGGAAGATAAAGCCCTGATAGAATTAAATCTGGCCAGAGATGTCAAGGGCAAAAAGAAAAGCTTCTATAGGTATGTCAGTAATAAAAGGAAGATTAAAAAAAATGTGAGCCCTCTCCAGAAGGAAAAGAGAGACCTGATTAGCCAGGACATGGAGAAGGCTGAGGTACTAAACAAGGGGTAATGTCTTCAAACTGAGAGACGGTGGATTTAGATTGGATACAAAGAAATTCTTCACTGTACGGGTAGTGAGGCACTGGAGGAGGTGGTTCAGAGAAGCTGGGGATACCTCATCCCTGGAAGTGTTGCAGGCCAGATTGGAAGAAGCTTTAAGAAAGATGGTCTAGTGGCAGATGTCTCTCTCCATGACAGAGAAGTTGGAACTAGAAGATCTTTAAGGTCCCTTCCAAACCATTCTGTGATTCTATGATATATAAGAAATACAAAGCACTGATTGTAAACATTTCAAACCCAGGGCAATTTAGGAAGATGAAATGTACTGGATGTCTTGTGGTACCTGTGGCAATTATGTTCATCTTGTTTCTCAGAAAACTTTATTTAAGTTTATGTTTAATTCCAGAAACGTGAGGGGAAAAGAAAAAAAAAAAAAAGGAAAGATATCAAGCCAGAAATTCAACCTGCAGAGGAATCCTGAAAGGACTGTAAAGGCAATTCAACTTCATTATTTTCTACTGAGACAAGTATAGAATAGAGAATTTAGAAAGCTGGTTTATTGTCTCATTTACACAGAGGACAAGTGATTATGAATACACCTCTGTAAGGCTTGCCTGGCTGACAAGAAAAACGAGTACCTTCGTAAACTGGCTGAGCCTGGCCTCGTATCCCTTATGCTGGGCCTTCAGCAGAAAGCCATGAAGATAATCTCAGAGCTGTCCTTAATTTAATTTGGAGTGAAATACTGGGGAGAAGCTTAGGCAAGGGTTGTAATTGCTCAAACCGTTAAGGTTGAAAATAGCTGCTGACGGGAGTTATTCTCCTGAATGACAGTATCTAGGAATTATAGTCTAGGGTGCGATAGCCTTTCATTAACATCAGCACCCAGGATAATGATACAAGTAAAACTGTTGTACTTTATTACATTCTTGCTGTCATTTAATTGCTTGATAATAGGTTTTCATAACAATAGAGGCCCATGGAAAGTTGGTTAGAGTAATCCCAACTGGTGTATGAAGTGTAGCAAAGCTGCCATTAACAAAGCAAGTTGTTTGGGGAGGTCATTCAGAACAGATGGCTATTATTTAGGGAAAATAGCTTACAACTCTGTCTCATGAGAGAAACTGAAGTTCCCATATTTAATATGAACTATATGAAAATGTGCAAATGGGTTCCCAGGACTGGGTAGACAAAAGAAGTGCTACGATGTAAAACTTCACAGTGGAGCCGTTGTGAACAGTAAGTGCTGAGAGGTGGAAGGCCTGTTTTTGCTTTGTTTTTAATACGGTCATATATTCTCTACTCTTAATGAACTTAACCATAAGCAATCTATTTTTATTTCATTTCATGAGCCACTTTTGCATGCTTATGTACAAACCTCATACAGAGTTGAGGCAGACTACTACCTCTGAATAATAACATTAATCAGTATTAATAATACATAATGCTTACATGCAAATGTGTGCTTACATATGCAAACATGGGGGTTCAAACATGGTGATGCAAATATTGAAATGCTGGTGTTTGTTACATTTGATGTTAAGGTACTCTAGTGGGATTTTCTACTCATGAAAGAGCTCATGTCTCATTTGATCGCTCTGGGATGCAGCTTTAAAAAAAAAAATTCATTTAGCTGTAGTGGAGTGGACTATGAATTTTATTTTCACGAGTATTAGACAAGCTGTTTTGTAATTTAGTTGTAATTTCCAGTGTGAAGATGGGTACACAAGAGAATGGCAAGTGTAACCATTGTGGTTTGTTACTGGAAGGTGAGGCTGAGAAAAAATAAGATGTTTTCCTGAGAGATTTCTCATACAAATTGAAGTTGTAGCTGCCAGTCAAATCTCTTTTCCATTTGTGGCTCCCAACCTTCACTTATAAATTTCAATGAATAACAAAGGAACTTAAAGTCCTGCAAAAGACCATATTGAGCAGCAAACTATTTTTTGAAGAGCCCTCTTGCCTCTCTCACGTAGATGGGAAATAAATACAATCCTAGCTTTCTGAATCATTCTAAAATTGCCAGATACCCAATTTTCTCCCATAAGAGGCATCTTAACCTCTCAGAGAAAGGATGTATTACTTTTTCGGATTCTCTTCTTTCGTATCGATATTAGGAGCTATTGTGGAAGGCATATGTGCAACAGTGCAGTTGGGTTTGTATATCAGAGAGTGGACTTCCACAGCAAGCTGGGTTATAAGGAAGGTGTCCAGCGCTGTAACTGTTCTGTTGTCCTTTAGTGGCTTATTTTAAAAAGCTGAATTTACTGTTAAAAGATATGTATTATTCAATTAAATATAAGCCAAATACAGGAAATTGCATAGTCAAACCACATATACCTCAGATCTTGGCACTGTCACAGATCTGGAAAGGCCAAAGATTTTCTGGCCCTGATCTTATGGAAGGATGATTTTGCTAATAGAGGAGGTGGAGCTGCAGCCCCTTACTTGCTGCTGGCAATGCACTGGCCACTGTACAGCTTTTCCTTCTGAGCTGTTGGTACAGGTCTCTTCAAGCAGCTTTTCCATGCTGGTGCCAGAGTAGTGGAAGGCAGGCACATAATTGAGAATTAAGGCCACTAACTTTATGAATAAGTTACAAGATGTATTGTTAATTTCTGCAGAAATTCGGAGGGATGACCATTACACATGGAGACAAGTTATCTTTAAAAGAAAGTTGTGCCATGATTTCCAGAAGACATTTATTTTTAAACACATTCATCTGCTCCCATTTCCACCCTAGTAAAAATGGTGACTTAGATACCACCAAGAACTTCGCTATGGGACATGTACTGCTTTATGTGTAGTTTAACAATGCAGGTTCAATGCCTAATTATAAACGTCTGAGTGGTTCCAACTGAAATCATTGGATTACTTATGTGTTTATATCCCTGCTTAGGAGGAAACTAATTCTCTGATGTGCTGTTAATGTAGTAATGCTGTTGCTCTATAGAGAAGATGCACTGTGACAGTCGTTTCAATTGCAAAGTAAGGCAGCTTCGAAAAAATAGGTGTAATCACTTGCTTGTGCTCTGGAACAAATGGTGATTGTAACATTGGTGAGCTGTTGTATTCGCTGCTTTGGGGATTATGAAATAACTGCAGTTTGTTAATCTCTTGGAAAAACATCTAAATTGTTCTCATGGAAAGCAAATTGACTTTTTGCTTAATTTTTTTTAATGCAACCATAAAATTTTATCTATTGTGAAACTTTTTTAAAGTCTTGTACTACAGTATTCCTCCATTAAATGCAATCAAAACAATGCAAAATATTTTTTCAGCTGAGAGCTAATCATCCGCAGAAATGGCTCAGTGAATGTTAAGGCTAGACCAAAGCTATCAAATGTAAGTCATGTAAGACAGGGATGTAAAAACCTATTGGATCACTTAATCCTTCAAACCTTCAAATGCAAGACATTTTATTGGAAAGACATATCAAACTGAGAAGAATTATTGCTTCAATGAGTACTTCTTTTCGTGTTTATTATGTATTATTGATATATTAAAAACATTGGAGGAGAGTAACAGCAGGATGTCAATTGCTTTTGTACAGCCAGGGTTGCGTAACATCTCAATAATCAATGTTTTGTTTTAATACAGTGTCTTTCTTTCTGGGTAACAAAGTGTAATAGTGTGTGGGTGTACTTGGGAAATTGGGGAAGTTGCCAATCGTCCGCTGTGCCTAAAGCCACAGTAAGGACTCCTCTGGAATCCACTGAAATTATTGCAGAGGCTCGGTGGGCTCTGGATCAAGCTTGGGATCATGTACTTTCTTCTGTGAGAAGGGCGATTTGTTCTTGGAAGTGTGGTAAGAATAAAACTTCTCGTTTCGTTTGCATGGCAGGCCTTTCAGTGTAAATTCATGGCAACTGCTTCTTCACAGAATCACAGAATGGTAGGGGTTGGAAGAGGCCTCTAAAGATCATCTAGTCCAACCCCCCTGCTCCAGCAGGTTCACCTAGATGAAGTTGCACAGGAATGTGTCCAGGCTGGTTTTGAAAACCTCCAGAGGAGGAGACTCCACATCCTCCCTTGGCAACCTGTACCAGGGCTCCATCACCCTTACAATAAAGAAGCTATTTCTTAAGTGGAACTTTTGTGTTCCAGATTTTGTCCATTAGTCCATCCCTAGTCTTATCACTGGACACTACAGAAAAACAAGTGTTGCCTCATCCCTTTGACATCTGCCTTTCAGATACTTGTAAGTATTGAGATCCACCCTCACTCGCCTCTTTTCCAAGCTGAATAGTCTCAGTTGCCCTAGCCTCTCATCATAAGGAAGATGCTCCAGTCCCCTGATCATCCTGGTGGTCCTGCACTGGACTGTTCCCTGTCCCTCTTGAGCTGGGGAGCCCAGAACAGGACACAGGACTCCAGATGAGGCCTCACTTGGCAGAGGGGGAGGAGAAACTCCCATAAACTGCTGGCCACACTATTCTTGATGCATCCCAAGATGCCACTGGTGACTGAGCAGTGGAACAGGCTGCCCAGAGGGGTTGTAGAGTCTCCTTCCTTGGAGGTCTTTAAGACCTGTCTGGATATGTTCCTATGTGACCTGATCTAGGTGAACCTGCTTCTGCAGGGGCTTTGGACTAGATGATCTCCAGAGGTCCGTTCCAGCCCCTACCATTCTATGATTCTATGATTCTTGGCCACGAGGGCACATTGCTGGCTTATGGATTATTATCAACTAGGTCTCTCTGCAGAGTTGCTCTCCAAAAGGTCAATTCCCAGCCTGTACTGTTGCATGGGATTGTTACTCCCAAGGTGCAAGACTCTGCACTTGCCCTTATTGAACCTCATGAGGTTCCTCTCTGCTCAACTCTTGAGGATGTAAACTCAAAGAGGGGACTGAGTCTTGATTCAAACTGCTGGATTTGAAGTGAAAATGTTTTCTTAGTGTTGTTGCCTGTTTGCAATGCAAAAGTCTAACTCACTCTTGTGTTATACAAACCTCCTTTGTGTTTATGCATAAAATGATGCCTTTAATCAAGATTTACTCTAATGGTGGGGAATTTTATTAATAATATATAAAAGCTATTTCATGTAATTAAAAGTGGGAAAGAAAGTATTATTTTACAATTATGCTGACACTCTGTCTTTGATCTTGGAACCTTTGCCAAAGTGTGTTAATAATACAAATGAATGCCCTCTCATTTTAACCTCAGAGTAAAGCTATCATTATGTTTACTAAGCCAGAGTTGCCCTGTGAAAGTGAAGTACTGTGTTAATTGTACTCCAGAATGGGATCAGTTGGCTTTTTTAACCTTTCTTCCCACGTCTTGTCACTTCTGCATTACGAAGCTCAAGTGAATTACCTTAAAAAAGGAAGCAAGTGGTAAAATGACAACAATTTTTGCAAACATTTAAATAATTTAAAAGGTTAATAAAATACCAGCATGCAGAGAGCTGGATTTTATCAGTTTACAGTGGTGGTGTGTGTGGTGTGTATGTGACTTGAAGAGAGCACACTGCTCTTCTGGCTTCTTTGCATGCCAGATTTGCTTCAGACCAGTACAATAGCCTTTGGCCTTTGTGGACACTTTGTTCTATGTTCAACTATAGCTTATTATACTCTGAAATAAAAAATTCTCTTGGTTTACTTCACTAAATCAGTATTTTCAGACTTACGCATCAAGCACAGGATTGTATATGCATCCCTGTAGCTTCTGTTTTCCTCTGCTTCTCCTTAGCTGGCTCCAGCTTACTAATGCAGGTGTTGATAGCACAGGACCTTTAGGAACTTCTACAAGGCAAGCCATACTAGTGGCTACTAGCAATACCTGAACTTTATGACTTAAAACTAGCTGATATATTCAGCCTTGACTGTAGGTTGCATTAATTCTACATTGACCAGTGTTGAGAAGGTGCAAACTTTTTTAGCCCTTTTTTTTTTTAAAGAAAAACAAACCTGAGATTTGTGATTATATAATTGACAAGAAACTGAATGATGCTCTACCTGTTTTCTCTTTTCTCCTCTCAATTTCTTACATCTAGTGTAAAACTAGACAACAGCTTTAGAGTATGTTTTAAGAGCCATCATTCATGTCATAATTTCCAAAATGTTTTAAAAACCTAAATTAAGCATTGTGGCAACACTGCCATCTAGATATTATCTTGCATACAAGTGAAAAGAAACAGAGATTGTACGCTGTGTGTTGTACTCTAGAGGGGAATTTCCATTTTGAGTAGATGGATGGATTTGATATCGATGAAATCATTCACTTGTTGTGTGTGTTTGTCAGTGAATGGATGTATGCAAGTGGAAATCACAGCTGCCTGCCCCTGCTGCACAATGTCATTTGTACAAAATCTCCTAAAATGGGCACAGTTTCTGGTGTGTAGCCAGTTGTGAAGACTTTGCTTGGCCGCACATTCTGTAACTCCTACCCCACATATTTATTCTCTAGCTTGCATGACTCTTGCATGCACGCCCTGCTCACTACTGAGATTTCACAAGAAGCACTCTTCCTTTGTCAGCCTCCAGATAGCAGCAGAATACCTGCTGTTGATGGGTTATTACTTGATTTCCACCCCCCTATTTATCATATTATGAATTCCCCTTCATAATATTAAAAATGTTAATTCAGTATTTGCTAAGTCTCCTGTTTCCCGGTGAGAATAAGACCAAGCTGTTTAATCTTTCCACACAACCCGCTGCAAATTTTGAGAATTGTTATCATTTTGATTACTCTGTTATGCACCTCCCAGAACAATTATAAACTCTGTAAACTGAAGCTGCAGCAAGCTGTTTGTCAGAGATTCAGGCACTGGTGAGGAAGCCTTTGTAAACTGGCCTTGAAATCTGTGCTTCCTAGACTTCTTGAGTATCAAGTGTGCATTTGAGGTGTTGACATACATGTCCTTAGATGAGGATCTTTCAGGAAATAGCAGCTTGAGCAGGGTGAGAGCAGACAGTTGAGGGTACCTCTGATCTTGTAAAACAATGAAGCCCAGTAAGGGGCCCTGGTAAAAACTCTTGAAAAAGTTATGTGTGAAAGGGGTAAATGAAAGTGGTCAGAAAGCATGGAAAAGGGCTGTTCCTGTGGGTTACAGCCATTCAGATGACAGGTTCTATGGAGGGGCTCAGGTGACTGCATAGGCACGCACACAGGACCTAACCTTGTTCTTGTCCTGTGCAAGCTGGTGTGTTCACAGAACATCTGAGTTGGTTTAGTGGGAGTATTATTCTGCAGTACTAGTGGCCACTTGATGCACAGTCAAATGGTAGCTCTGAGGAAATGTCTATCTTCTGAGTAGAGTTGGGGATTTTTTCTTTAATTTGGGATCTTACAACATCTGAAAGAATTTCCTAAATGTCCCTCATATTCTTGTATGTTGCTTAAGGGTTTCCCCTCATTTAAAAATTGTATCTTTTCAATTCTTTGCCTGTTTGAGGGAAAATCTACAGTTTGGGACTAAAACCAGAATATTGTATTTGTCATTGCCAAAAGGGTTGCTTGTTTTCCTGTGTAGACTCTGGGGAGAGCTTAGTGGAAGATCACCCTCTCTCTGTGAGGAGAAAGCTGCTAATTCTTTCACATTCCTCGGTGACATCATCCTTTGCTTTCCCAGATCTGGTGACATACGTGTCCCAGAGCCACGGTGGCATACAGGAATTCTTTTTATTTGGGCTCCAAGTGTGAATTGCTCCAGTAAAATAAAAATGTAGAAGCAGTAAGTTGTAAATGCTTAACAAAGGAATAACAATGGGCTAAAAATACAAAAATATCTCTGCTGTAGAGGTAGTATTACAATTGTGTCTGGCTATAGGGTAGGCTTTGAGATGAATAGGTGTCTGGGTGACTTGAAAAATTACATCAGATACTTTGTGTGCCATGAGTTAAAGCATATACGTTGCTACCCACAGTGACTTATTTCAAGTGGCTTATATTTGGCACAGTATGCCTTCAGATTACAGAAGGAAATGCTAAGCATGGAGCTCTTATTGCTCTGCTCAGGCTTAGCAATTATGAAGAATAAAAAATTTACCAGAGCTTAAGCTCTTAGATAGTTATAAACATGGGGAGAATTAAGGGACAGGAAAATTATAGCAACCCAGCTAAACCACTATAATTAAGGCTGAATTGCTTTTTATATTATAGCATTCACGAAGCAGAATGTTGAAATAAATGAGAAGTAAAAGCTCAAATACTGTTTCAGACTTAAATTTTGTTAGGACAAATCTGTTTGATCTAACAATGGATGTATAACTTAGAATTTCTCTCATACTCCTCTTCTTATTGATGATGCCTTGTCCTCCAGGTTCAAATATCTCCTGAGCTTCCTCATCTGGGAGGACTGGGCTTGCTCTCGTGCACATACAGTTTGTGAGTTCAGCCCTCTGTCACATTGAATGCCATTTACAAGAGGCTTGTGGGTTTAAAATCTCATGTGTTGTGGAATGTGAGATGCACTGACATCCTTCTCATTCGGATTAAGAGCCAAAATGTTAGGATTTTGGTGTGGGTTTTTTATGGGCGAGGGAATTTTTTTGTGTAATTTTTTAAAATTGTAATTTTAACTCATTTGTTTCATCCTTTCAGTACTGACAAGCTTTTATACAGTAGACCTGTATGCCTGCCCGTGCATCGTCATCGGTCCCCTCCTAATTACTTTTGAATCCAGTGGCTGGTTACCACTGACAGTAATATGGAGGCTTCACAGAGACTAAGTTCCCCCAAGTTCTGTGAAAATCCTCAGCTAGAGGAAAAAGACCTACATTAAAGTTCCATCAGGGGGAAAGTCAGGCAGAACTCAGTCCATGTTTGCTTTGAGAGGCAGCAGCCAGACCAAGCCAGATAGCATGTGTTATCAGCCCGGCAAATGGAGGATTTGGGAAGAGGCTTGAAAGTATATAGAGAGGAGGTTAGCAAATATAGCTGTTTGTAAACTTGTTTGGATCAGCAGGTTTGCAATGGGAATAAATTCTAGTATGTGAATTTCAAAGGCACCCTTACAGCTGAGGGAGAGAGGCTTTCTTACTGACAGGGAAATGCATCATAGAGAAGTAGTCTAAGTCTTAGAAATTGATCAAATATACAAGAAAACAAAACAGTTGTCTTTGTGGAGAGAATTCTCAGGCTGGTAGTGGTATTATGCACTTGACAGGTGATATTATGCGTATGTAGACTGCAGTAATTTAATTACAGCTATATTCTGTGTTATTCTGACACGATGAGCTAGATTAGTGGCATTACTTAACACACACACATTTCATAAGCCATAAGGCAGCACTTCAGAAACCGTAAGATGTTGCTTACATTAATTTGGGACTCACTTTAAGTTGTGTCTTGAGTTACGAAACGACAAAACTTGGAAATAGCTCTGAATGCTATTCATGTCCATGGTAAATTGGTTTCATGAAGGAGGAAGCGAGGACACCTTTGAGTGCTTCTGTAAGTCCCAACCAAACTGAACATTGATCTCAGCATGTTCAAGAGGGGGCGGAAACCCTGATTTTGCCCTGAATGGGCGCAGCAGTGAACCTTTTTTCTCTGTTTCTAAATTCCTTTTCATGTAAGCTTTACTGTCTCTTTGTAACCATCTGCTGCAGTGCTGTGCACTCTGAGCTGGTGTAACATTTACGCATTTTTTTGTTGTTTGTTTCTGTGGCTGTGGAGAAGAGCTGGAGGATGTCAGCTCTGAAAGTTCAGAAGCAAAAGAGCAAATGAGGCAAAGGGCATCCCAATTTAAGGGAATTCAGATTTTTTTTGTTACAAACATAGCTGGTTAAAAAAATCCTGAGAACCTAAAGTATAGTCATAGACTGTTGTCTCCACAATCCTCCAAGGTCTTTATTTAACCATAAATGTACCTTCATGGTGTCCCTGGCTTCTTGGCTGCTGGAAGGTAGATGTGTGACTCTCTAAGCTCTCTGTGTTTTTAAGATGATGAGCTATTTTGGAATATAAAATGTGATTATTCTCTGAAGTAACTTTTGGTAATGCTGACAAGACTTTCCCACAGATGAATGATGTGTAAAAGGAAGGTAGACTTTAACTCAAAGCTTGTTAAGTGGAAGATAATGTATACTTTCAAGGGGAAAGAATATGTGATACCTAATTTTTCTGTAATATATAGTCCAGAAGTTGGGCTGGAGAATGTCTTTCGATTAGCTCTAGGGTCAGTAAAACTAAGCTCAAAGAGACTGTAATAAATAGGAGTAATAATTGTATGTGTCTTCTTCTAGAACTCTAGGGTATTTTAATTCCCCTTTTATACATGCTAAGTTTTTTGCTTTGAATGTGCCAACCTATTTATATAATTTTTATTGTGAGCAGTAGATAGTTTGTGTTTTCTTGCAGTCATCAAGCTTTTACAAGGCTTTATGGCTCGTCCAGTGCCCACTGAAATGTCACGGGTTAAAGACAGAGTCCGTTTTAGGTATACTTTGAACATGTCTTTGAATACATCTGGCAGGGTTTGGGGATTCATATAGTTAAAAACAAAACCTTATGTTGAAAAGCAGAATGACTATTTGGAAGTCCTCATCCAGTGCTGTTGCTGACCACTGAGTCCTAATGTGGAGTTCAGGAGTATGGAGTGGGTCTACTGAAGCAGCTTTGATTCAGTAGTCAGAAAGTTTGCTGTGTCTCTATGCTAGAGCTGAGGTAGGAGCCGTTAGTGCTGAGTGGAAAGTATCCCCAAGGTTATGCTGCTGTAGTGCATTGGACTGAAGACAGCTTGAGTTTAATCTAGTTGAGTGCTTTTGTTTATTTTGTCAAGAAAAATAACTGTAATGATTGCCAAATGACCAAACGGAAATGAGGAACAAATGTTTCCAGGATTTAAGTGGGGTTGGAAGCTATAGAAAATTTAGAACAAAACTACAAGCTGTAGATTATTACTGGAAGTTTCTAGAAATACAGTCTCTCTGCAAAGAAACTTCAGAAATAAGGAATGACATTGAACCTCTATGCTTTTGCTTTGAGAGAAACAAGTGCATTACATGTATGCAAGGTGTGCAAATTTTAAGATGTATGTGCATGTCCCATACTCTTTGCTACTCAATGTTTAGAGTCCTACATTGGAAACCTCTCAGCTAATGAAGTTACTTGGAGGGAATTTCTTTTTTGGTGCTGAGAGTTTGGCCCAGATTTACTGAGCAGTATTAGAGTAGACACTTGATGAATTTTTCAAAGCAAATCAACTTAGATTCTTCTTTAACTCATGAACTGTTATTTAATGTGTAAGTCATTTAAAAATTGCTATCTTAAAAAAATCTGTTTCTTCCAGAGCTGGAAGTCATCTTGTAGGGTGTGTTTCTAAGAACAGCAATCACAGGCTCAGTTTGCTAAGATGTCTGCAGTGTGTTCCACTGGACTATAACAATCAAAATGATCTTCCATATCAGGGAGGATTCTCAAGCATTGCTCTCAAAAAGCTGTAATTGCTGAATCTTGAATTGTCCTGAGTTTTCCATTTTGATGGTCTTGAGTTCCAGTCTCTCTAAGACAGCTGTGTGAAAGTTGTAGATGATTAGATGGCTTAGGTAGACATTGACATAATATATTAATCAGCGAGGCTAGTGCTGTTGGCTCAGTTGTGAGATTAGTTTGGACTATCTTACTCCTTTATCTGCAGTCAGGTAACTTCCAATAAAATGTACTGAATGTTTCTCTTGGCTTGATGTAAGACATTTGAGGCGGCCACCTCAAATGTGGTCAAAATTTGGAAGAGGAGCCCAGAGTGTGAAAGCTGTAGAAGTTACAGATAAAGCCTACCACAGACTCAAGGGAGCACAGATCCATGTAGGAGCATTCTCTAGAATTGACCAATAAATGGTATAGGTAACTGACAGTTTTGCTGGACCTTTAGTTTCTTACAGGAAATATTTTCTGGGTTAAATTTCATTAAGCTTCAAGTAGTTTAAAGTAGTCTATAAACAGAGAAATAGTAAGAACATTGGCACAAATGAGTACTGGTTTGTCTTCACTTAATTTTGTATTAAATGTAGTATGAAACTCCAAAAAGAGTTAGCTGTAGACGTGATTTGATGCCTAAGTAGGATAATTTTGAATTATGACCTATGTTAAAAAATAGAAAATCCTCTTCAGATGTAAGACAAGAGAGAAAGGGGAGAGATGTGCTGCTTGTAATCAAGAACTGTGATACATAAGCATCAGTGATTCCATTTGTTTTATATATTTGCCTGTCATTTTAATGGTTTATTATCAGGAATCCAGTCAAAATTGGCAATAAAAAGAACATAGCTTTACTTTGATTCAAAGTCTGCAGCAGATATGCCAGCAGAAAGGATAAATAAGGCATGGAAAATATGCTGTTAATAAGGGAAATATAAGCAGTTGTAAGCATATTTCACATGCTTTTTCTTTATTTTGATTTCAAGCAGAGTGTTGAATGCACTTAAATTATTAAGTCGTAGTGAATAGTACCTTGAACGTGGGTTGAAATATTTCTGTCTAGAGCAAACTTCGGTTTGTTCTTGTAAATCTATTCTTATAAATAATTTTCAGAGAGGAAGAAAAAAAAAATATGGTCCTTTCTGGTTTTGTGTGCTTTACAGAAAGGGAATATCTTCTTTAGAAGAACCTCATTGCTATTCACTGTGATTCTCTATTCCAAGGGAGGAAATATGCTGGAAGACTTTGTGGCATCAGAACTGTGTATTAATCTGCTCTTCAATGGCCAAACACAATGTAGAGATGAGATAATGTAATGTGACCAAATATAGTTCAGTACTATCACTCTTTTTGATGCCAAAAAAACATTGGCTGGCCAAGCAATTGGCTGATGAAAGGTCAGCTGGCCTTGGGTCAGGCAATTAAACTCTGTTGTGTCCTTTTGGACCATTTTCTTCATTTATCTGTAGGAGTTTTATGGGGGAAAGTCTCAATTAAAAAGCGTGAAAGTAGAGTAGCTGGATTCTGTGCCTCAGGTTTTCTTTGCTGACACCTTTCTTCTTCCCATGAGAGAAGAAGAAATCAAGAAATTCAAATCAGCTATTTTAAACAGTGTATTTGCTATTTTGAGCATCTGTAAAACATGATAGGGCTGAGATGACTCTTCTCTGGGCTTTGTCAGATCTGTGGTCACACGTACCCTCCTGTATGTCCCTTCTGAAGCTGTTTTGTGTTTTTACTTTCTTTTTTTTTTTGTATCCACTAAGGATGTAGCCAAATATTTTGGTGTATTTTAAGACAGGTCTAAAACACCCCAACTTAAAAACTTGAAGTGAGGGAAAAAATTGTAAAAGCCATGGCACCAGCTTATACCTTGTTTGCTTGGGGGACTGTGTCTCTCTCTACCATGTTAGCTTTTCATGGACATAATTGCTACTTCTTCCTACTCAATAGATTAAAAATGACTGCCACTACTACAGTTTTCTTGGAGAGATCAATCTGGAGACTGTGGCAGAGGGAAGAAACTAGCTTTGCTCTGTTTTACTTAGCAGCCTAACACAAATGTGAAGAGAAACGTGATGAGAAAATCCATTGCAAGAAAGAATCCATATTCCTTTTAGACATAACGCTGCTTTTACCCATTGATCTGGAGCTCCAGATGCCACTGGGGTTTGCATGTAAGAGCCTCAAACCCATGGTTCAGCTCTGTGTTATTGAGGAGGAGCTAGAGCAGCTGTGCAGGCGACCTCGGGAGGGTTCCTGAGCCTGGAAGGCAGGTGCTGCTGCAGTTCAGTAAACTGCTCAAAATACATTGGAGAAAGTCAGCTGAACAGTGGGGAAAACAGTGGTAAATTTCAGAATAAACTCAAGAAGGGATGGAGGTAAAAGATTATTAATAGGCTAGGCAGGTGTGGTACATATTTGATATTGCTGGCAGAGAAATCTACTGAGGGAGACTTTGTTACTACTCCATTGATTTCAGTTGCATTTGGGAATACTTTGTACTTGTATGACTAATGCCTGCCTGGAAGTCCCCAGATAAAGTGGAAAAATATGTTCAATACAAGAAAACAGAAAAGCAAGTTTCACTCTTCTGAAGACAGGTTTGTGGATGGACCTCGTGATCTTTCCAGAAAGAAATCAGTAACATCTGGAAAGAACTCATGACAGACATTTGCAAAGAGAAAAAAAGGAAAGTCAAAGGAGAGAGAGGGAGCATTTTTGTGGCTTCACAAAAGAGCTGAACCAGGCAGCAATATAACACAGTCGAGCAAGTTAGCAGAGGTGAGGCCTTGTGCTTGCTCTCCGGAATGTGTCTTCATGTACTCAGTCTTGGCAGGTTTGTTACACAACCCCAGCAGAGCTCTTTTGCTGTTGGATCATGCTTCCTGTGTTGTATGCAGATCCCCAAGCCCCAGTCTCATGTGCTTTTAATCATCCCATAGCCTGAGCTGGCTGCAGTGAAGGCTTTGTTCTGCTGGACTTTACCTCAGCTGCAGAAGCCAGGGCTACCTTCTGCCTGATTTTCTTAAACTGCTTCTTTTTCTCTGGAGACTTGAGATCCATCACATATGACTGGGACTTTTGGACACCAAATTTTATCTGACTGGAATAAGTCTAGATGTCTCAAAGCCTGAGCTTATGAACAGCACATGCATAGATAAATTAATTTTGACATATCTAGGGTGTTCTGGACTGACTGCATGTGTTCAAGAAATATGGCACCTTCTGACCTCAGCAGCAGCCCATGTAAATGAGAGGTGAAGCATCCAGGCACAATTCATATTGCAAGTCAATGTTTAAGTACCTTCTCAGACACCCCAAGCCACTTATGAGCAGTTGTTCATATTACTTGTCTCTGGATCTCTCAGATTTACTGTTCACTTATTGTGAAGTATATTTTAACATGACTAGGAGTTGTAGGCTTCCACAGAAACACATTGCTCTCTAATTTAAGAATGCTTCTTTATGTGAGCTCCTGTTTGAATAGCAATCATCAGTGTCTAGTAACCTTCCACTGTGCCTGGGCTGGAGGTGTGGGACCTGTTCAGCTTTTCTGTGTTTTTTGAGGACAGTGCAGTAGGATCATCAAGTTCTGTGTGGGCAGATTTCCCAAATTGTTACAATGGAGTAACAGAAACTGAAAATTTGTTTTAAGAACTGTGTTAGGAGGCTGTTCGATGTCTGTTGTGTTGTTCAAGACTGTACTGACTGGAACTGTGATCTGCTGTGGAGTTGTCAGTGCAACTGAGTACAGACACGTACTTGTATTGAGACGTCCAGACTGCCAGGGCAAGGTCACTTTTCCAGAAAAAGAAGTGGTGGTGAATTCGAAGGTAAAAGGCTATTCATCAGGAAGAAAATAGCTTTGTGTTTTAAATGCAATTCATCACTCTGCCCAGTGCATGAGATATAAAAAGCAGAGTTTACACTCAGAAGAAAGCTGCTCTTGCTTTCCTCCCCTTCCTAGATGTCCCTGATCCCTCCCGCCTCCCCTTTTCTCCAAGGGCTGTCCCTATTCTGCGCTTTCTATTGCTTTTGAAATCTCAAAGGCATGTGTGAGGGAAAAGGGTATTTCAAGAAGAAGGGAGGCCAACTTCTGGCTGGCAGTAGCTGGAGCCCATAACATGGCCTGTGGCCTGGAGCCCATTCTTTGTTCTCTGGATCCGCTCCCTTTTCTTAGTCTTTTTCTGATGAACAGCTGAATGCACTAGATGGTCATGCTTGAGTGCTTGTTATTTGTGGCAGTTAGTGGAGGGTTGTACAGTATGCACATGTGCAGGAGAATTGAGTATTGCATCCTGTGCACCCAGTGAGAAACATGTATGCCCTTTCAAACTGCTTTGCCTTTAATAGTCAACAACAAAGTGTAGTTTCAGCTTTTTTAAGATGAGGCTGCTGCTGTTATGGCTGTGAACATCCTATGTCAAAATAGAGACTAGTCAGACAGCCTCTGAGCAGTGGTGCTGGGACCTCTGCTTGGGAATAAAGCAAAAGAAAATGCTTTGGAAAGAATATTGGTTTGCTTTCACAGTATGCAGAGGTCTGTTCATTTTGCGTCTCTAGTTTCCCAGTTATTCTTGCCTGGCTAGCAGCTATGAAAATGGTGGGCTTGTTGATACTTGCCGTCTCTTAGACTTTGGTGCATACTACAAATAATGTAATCCAGAAAACCTTGCACACTTCAGAAGCTTTGGGACAGTACACATCAGGATCCACATGTACAACCATGGCTTATAAGCAGCAGTACATTTTATGGTCCTCTTACCTGGATATACAGCTTCTACTGGTTGGTGATGCAGTCAGCTGACTAGCAAAGGCATGCTTAAGGGTGTTAAAATCAGAGTGAAGGGAAAGACATTAGTCCCTGTGAGTTTGCAACTATAGATTTACTTGTATAGACAAGGAGGTGGTCATGATGCCAAGTGTCAGGGAAAGGAAGGCCTTTTGTTAGACTGTGTGGGAGGAAATGGAGCAGTGAGTCAGGATATTTCTGTGCCTTGGAAGGCAAATTTCCCCCTCAGCCCTTCTGCTCTAAGGACAGTGTGACACAGCACAGCTGAGCAGTGAGTAACGACTGAGCTGTTTAACCTGGTGACACTCTCAGTCCTTAAAAAAGTAATTTTCTCTTTTCTTCATTTACTCATTCTTCACTGTACTTGGACAAAAGAAAACATTGTGGTGTTTGTTTTTTTGATTTTTTTTTTCCTGCTGTTGTTGTTTGGATCTATGCAATGTTTTAGTTACTACAGTTATTCTGGGATTGACATTTTAAAGCAGTGTCTCATTCTTCTTACATTCAACACTAATTTAGGGAATATTCTTGCTTCTCAAAATTATATTGCTTTGTAAGAGTAGAAAGTGACAAAGACTCCTGCCTGCCTCTGCATAATGTCTTGACTCCAGTAGCTGAATCTTTCCCTAACACCACTGTAGACACTCCCTAGCCAGCAGATTGTGATTTGCAGGCATGGGAGCAATCTGTTGTTTCACTCCAATGCAGACATCTATAATATGTGCAGGTCAGATACTCATTAGTCAGATGGAAGAAATACAACATCTTAATTAGAAAGGGAGATGTTCGTGGTTGTGTGTGTACTGTATGGCAAACATGTTAAAGAAGCAACCAGAATGGGTAGGGGAGTTATTTTACTTCTGGCTTTACTTTTTTTTTAAACCTATCAATTTTATTGCCCGTTTTGACCATGACCCTAAGTTGTTGTGATTTTTTTTTTTAAAAAATTCCTTTCCACTCCTTGGTTAATGTCTATTTGATGATCCTGATATGACTGTCAGATGACTACAGCTCTGCACTTGACCCTCTGATTGTGAATTTGCCCCAGAAGGGTCAAGGATTTACAGAAGCTGATGGGAGTCTTGGCTGTGTAAGGAATACAGGATGAGGCAGATAGTCCACATGGTTTACCTTGTATATCTACGAGTAAAAACAATTACTGAAGAAGGAAGAAATAAGGTTTTATGAGCGCTGAATGAAAATAGCAGTACTCTATCTTTCCACAAATCTGTAATTCTCTCTTGCTCCCTGTCCCTTCAGCTGTAGGAATGTGACATTTCTAATTTGCAGCGTTGTTAGTAAAAGCATCATATGATAGAATCACCTAATTAGAACATCATTCTTTGCAAAATAATAATTTCCATGTATTTTATTGAACTGTGGTACAGTAAATGTAGTGGAGACAGCTGGTATGTCCTTGGCAGGAATTCTTTTGAGATGCATTGCTTTTTTTCATGTTCCTCTTATAACTTCTACTCGTTCTCTTTGATGCTGATGTTCCATTTTAATAGGACTCATCCTTTTACCCCAAGAACATCAGAATGCTGTGAATAAGAGTTTGTCTGTTCAGCTTTAGTTTCTTCTTGCTATCAACTATGTGTACCTTTTAGCTCTCCCTCTCCCTCACCAATATATATCAGGAAATACGATATCTTAAAAGCTTTATTTCAGAATTTAAAGTAAACACTGCTGTTTCTGTATTTCCATAGCACTGGGAAGTTAGAGTGTTTCAGCATTGGGAAATACCTAGCAAGTGCTACTATTAGTTTACAGAGAACTTTTAATAATAATAACTATTAGTTATTAATAATAGTTAAATTAATAGTTAAAACTATTAATTATTAGAGAACATTACTCCATTCTATTAATAATCACAGTGAAGTTGTGAGTTTTTTCCTTGTGGTTATCAACTGAATGGTATTTACTTCCAACTTAATTTGCTTTCTTTTCATACTTGACTTTTTCCAATACTCTTTCAATACTCAAATACTCAAACAGGTAACATCCTACCTGTGATGTGTAGTTTTTGGCTGCTGGGCAAATGTTTTTCTTCTAGTGGTTACTGGTTACTCATCAAAGACTAGTTAGTCAAGTAATCTGGAGTCAGGAGGTAGTGCCGTATGATGTGAAGCAGGGCCATTAAGCACTGTTCCTTGCACTGGGAAAGTGCATTTCTCATCTCCATGGCCACAACATTTAGTTCCTAGAGTTCCCAAGTGAAGATGCTCCTCTAGCTCCTTAAACAGTGCCTACTTCTCACAGAGTCATTGATCTCTTGTTGGAAATCAAACCCTAAATAGCTTCACAAAGCTGAAGTGAATTGAGTGTGAAACAAAAGAATGTTTTTTTTGAATCTTTGTACATATTAATTTTCAGTGTATATTGCTCTGTCTAAGGGCTGTGACCTCCTGCAAGCCAATATGACCACTCAATTCTGTTTTCTTCATTGAATCCTAAAATGTATTTGTTTTTGTAATTTAAGATACCAAATAATCTCTGTCTTGACACATATTGACAATTAAAAACATATAGTTATGGCACAAATAGTTACTATCTTCTGTAGGAATTTAAGAAACCTTTATTTTTTTTTTTAAGAAATGATTTGTGTGGGTTCACTTACTATATAGTAGGTTGCTATTGAATTTACTTGAATAAAAAGTTTTTAAATTTTGATGTGAAAAAAAAAAAAAGGGGAAAGAATGGTGGGAATGATGTTGAAATCAGCCATCTGAGTTTTCTAAAATCGTGTGCCAGTGTCTCTGGAAAGTAAAACATGAAAACAAATAACCAAAAAACCCAAATAAAAGCTTAAAGCAGAAAATCAGTATTTAATAAAACCCCATGTTGATGCTAAAGGTATAGGCACCTAAAATGCACTCCAAACAAAGTGAATTGAATATTCAGAACAAAATTTTTCTGTTTCCTATAGGAATCAGGTTTTGTATGAAAATCAGAAATTACTCTGTTTACTCTGGAATGTTTGTTTACACTAGAGCTGCCTCTCTCTTTCTGCTGGGAGGGCAGTTGGTTTCCATGCAGACATGAGAGTGGCTCTGGTTTGTAGCTGTGTATGAAATCTGGCTTCCAATTTTGGTGATCCAGATTTACACCCACAATTAACTGCAGATGTAATTTATAGATGTTTGATTACGTTTAGCTTTGGGCCAGTTTAATGAGCTGGCTTAGAGTTATGAATCAACTGTGCAGTTAATCACAGGAACAAAACTTTGGGCTGTTATTGGCAAGTACAAACCATATGTTTACAAGGTCAGATGCCAACTATAAAATCAAGGACTTCAACTTTTGAGGAAGAACCATGTTTTTCTGGCTTAAATCCTTGTAATGGAATCCTTAGTACCTTTTTGCTCACTTAAATAGAAAAGGACAGCATGATGTAGCTCTAGATAAACACTGAATTTATACGTTTTAACTGCTTGTTAAAAGATACATTAAAATAAAAGTAGCCAGTACTTGTCTGCATTCAAATAGCACATATGGATTATCAGTGAGGTCTATGCTTGCACAAGCAGCTAGTGTTGATAAAGCGTCATGTCCACTTGTGTTACAGCTAAGAATATTGTTATAGCAAAGAGTAGACCACAAACTTTATGGGGAATTAATCTAGCAAACATGTTCTTTCAGGATTATTAGGTCATCTAAAATAGAATAAAAATTCAGCCCCATAACATAATCTATTCCACATTTGTTTGTTTCAGGGTTACATGTCAAGTCCTGAGGGAGTGCTACACATAATGAAGAACTTGACTGGTAAGAAATAGTGGATGGGGTGTTCAGTTTTGTTTTGGTAAGAGACAAAATAACATTTTGCATAAAAAAATGATAGTAACAAACTTCCTCTAAATGTATCTATAAGTTGTCAGGGAAAATTCATCAGCTGAGGAGACCGATATTTTTGATACTAATGCAATCTTACAGAGTCATACATTTAACAAACTCCACTGGCTGTTGACTGATAGCTTTTACAAAAGAGTCAAAATGAACCATTGCTGTAGCTCTGTTCTGCCTTTTCACAGAAATGTTGCAGCCTTCTTAAAGTCGCTAGTATGAAATCTCCCTCCCACTCAGAAAGATTGATTTACATGACATATTCTTCATGTCAATAGAAAGCTCAATAAAAGCTACATAAGAAGACACTTAAAGACTAAAGACACTGGTAGAAAACTTGTATCACAATATGCACCTGGGTATTGAAGCAGAGAAATTATGTTTTGAAATTTGTTTTGAAGGTTGCTGAAATGCAGTTCTTTCTATCTGGATATCTATGTGATATATTCCCAACAGAATATTAAACAGTTAATCTGAACAGAGACAATAAATCAGTTTTTTCTTGGAGGAAATTGGGTCTGTAATATAGACCAGAATATTTTTCACTAGGTTTTGAGTCTTATTTTTCTATATGCCAGTGATAAACACAGCAGCAGTACTTTTCTTTTTCTTCAGGTTGTAATTGAGATCTTTGGTTCTAGATCATCAGAATAAATTAAAAACAACAAAAAAAAATCACTGTGCAAAACATTGATTTAATGGGGAAAAAAAAAGCACAGAGAATTCTTTGATGTACATTAGAATAGACATATCTTTAATTACCCTGTTTAGAGAACTCTTGGATAACAAAACCTACAATCTGTTTGCTTTATACAAGAGAAGTTCCCTGATGGTTCATTTCACTTATTGTTCCACTGTTACATACCTGCAGTAACAGGAAACTTCTGTCATAATCTTTGGAAACTACCTGAACAAACTATCTTGAGTGATGTCCTTTATTTACCTTCTGAGGGAACTGTTGTACTGGAACTCTAGTACAAAATGGAGATTGAAGAGTGCAAATATGCTTCAGAGAGGGCTGATGGAAAACTTTCTGTCAGTAAAACCTAGAAGACAGAAGAATACTGACTTTTACTTTCTACATTCGTTCATACAACTATTGCATTTTGTGTTTGGGAAATACCGCTGTGGTGGTGGTGATGATACTACTGCGAAGTATGTGAGTTAATGCGTTGTGTTAATGATAGCGTTGAAGTTCATGGAACTTTTACAAGTCCTACTGTGTAAGTCTTGCTTGCAAGTGTATGTGCACAAGAGCAGTCTAAATATATATGTAACAGTCTTTAAGAAATGTTTACAGTCCATTTACTACTTCACATGCATGTCTTTCTGTAGTCAGACTCATGGAAACATGGAGACTATTCTAATACTTGGTGACTTTTACCTTAAAAAAAGAAAAAGTATAAGTTTTAACAACCTCATGATATACTCTTATGACATTGCAAGTAAATATTACTAATTAGCTACTAGGACTAAACATTTTTGTTCATGGGCAATTGAAATTACTGCTTATTTAGTTCATCATTAGGTTAGAAAAAATACTTTTCCCTGGAGTAATAAATTGGTTGGCTGCATCTGTGAAATTGGATTAACACTATAGTTTTATTGTCTGTAAAGTAAATCCTTGTTTGAGATGCTCCCTTAAATATGTCAGGATGTGTCTCGATATAAGTTCTCATATTTAGAAAAATGAATTAGTATTTGCCAGAACTGATGGCAAAAGATGCTTAGTTAGTAAAATTGAGCTAGATGAATTTTTAAGTGAGAGATCTTTTTCCTGCAAACTGCATGTTAGATTTTGCTTAGTGTTGAAGCTTTCTGTTAAATTATTGAGGGTTTATGCAATAAATATGTTGTCCTAATAGCCTTATTTTTTTTGCCCCTAACTCACCTGAAAGTTATATTACAATGCTAGCTTCTCTGAGTTCTTTGAGACTTCCTGCAGGGTAGATAATGTTAAGTTATTGATGTATTTTGACAGTTTTTCAGACACGTTGTCTTTGTGAAACAGAACTGTACAAAATGTAGCCTTCTAGAAGTTAACATGTAATTTGTCATTATAGAAACAATACAACTAGACTTGAATGTTTCTCAATTTTCTGAGTAGTAAACCACAGCTTTTAATCTCAGTGAGATGCTTCTTGCTTCTGGCACAAAGGAAGAAACTTCAGCCACTGGAAGTTCTGTTGAGAGCTCTGAGCTTCCAGATATGAGAGTAAGTGGGCATGTGTGTGCAGGGGGCGGTGGGAGTGGGCGGATGCTCATTGTACATCTCCTGTGTTCTCCAAAGGAAACACGTGGGAGATGAGAATGATGACAGGCTCCTCTGATCTGCTCACAGTAACAGTTTCTTGGCCACTCAACTGACCCAAGAGATCTGGTTTCCTTGTTCTTTCTTTTCCCTGAACTCTTGCATGACATTGAGTGTGCCTTCTGCTAAGGAGTAGATTTCAGCAGTAATTATGTCAACAGCAACCACTGCGATCTGCAGTAAAGCCAAATCCTACGTTGTCCGGATATTCCTGCTTTTAATTTCCTGGTGCTTATATTTGGCTCAGAATTAACTCTAACAAGAACCCTGTGTGTAAGCAAAAGTACTGTGTATATTGAATATTTCAAATATGAGCCTGGGATAGTTTTACCTTTTTTTTCCAGTGTAAGCTATTAAACCCTCTGTCATACACGAGAATGTTTTTTTTTTTTTTTTTGTGGGTGGGTTTTTTTTTTTTTTTTGGATACAAGGTCAACATGACAGCTTCTCTAATATTAACCCTGGTATCTCTTCTTTCACTGAACCAACCTGTATGAAAACTGCTTGCAGAGATGTCCAAGATTCTTCCAGATACTCTGAGCGCAACAGAGGCTATTTTATTCTACCTACTTTGTGTACCTAGTAGCATGCATTTTATTTCCCACATTAGAAGTACAATAGTTTAGAGCAATGCTTATGTTTAAACAACTGGACTATTTCCATCCAGTATTCCAGACATACCAAGAAGTATGTGGTTTAAATATACATTCAACATGAATGCACAAATACCTGTGTCTTCAATGACATCAGGAGGACTCAGTGGTATGTTTGTCTTGTGTTCACTAACTAGTGGATTTAGACTTTTAGAGACACCTCACTGAAAAGAGGGCCCTAAGAGACTGAAAATTCTGAAGAACAACCTGTTCCCTAAATTTTATTTTCTGTCTGTGTACGTGAGATTGACTAAAAGCCTTAATTAGGTTCAAGACAATGACTGGCACAGCAGTAAATATTTTCCTTCAAAATCTATCTTACTTCTCACCAAACAGAAATAGTTTAAAAGCTTTGGTCTAATAAACACTATCTGAATGGAGAAATGTGAATGGATAATAAAGTGTCTTTCTAGTTGAGGAACACAATAGCAGGCTTGGAGCCAAAATATGTTTGCAGAAATGGTTTGAGAAGGCCTGGTACAATTTAAGAATTTTCAGTGCCTTTGATAATTGGCCATGAAAGGGAAGGAGAGACAACTGAGTGTTTTCAGTTGCAGGAAGGATGAGAGGCAATCATTAAGGAGCATGTAAACAAGAATTAGGAATGGAGAATGGAATTACGGAATGAGGAAAGTGGAAAGCAGAAGTTATGGAGAGATGGGAAGGAAACAGAGAGGAAAAAGGAGAACTAAGATGAATGACAAATAGCCAAGAAGTCGTAAATGATTGCCAGTCTTTAGAAATAACAGTGGTAAAGAAGGAAATCCAAATTTGCTTTTGTGGAGCTTTTGAAACCACATATATTTGTATGTTAATTTATCTTGTAGCTGCTACAGGCAGAAAAAAAGGAGCTATCAGATTAGTGAAGGGATGTTTTTAAACTTAAATCTGGGTTTACACACAGTGGAAATTGTGGCCCTTTGGATCAGAGTTTATCAGCCTGACTTTGTGCCTGAGGTAGTAGCAGTGCTTTTTAGTTTCAATACCAGGTAATGTTGGAGAATGATCCCATGAAGCACTTTTTCAAAGTGATGAATATCAGTAATAACTTCCAGATATGATACAGTATTTTACACCAACATTAGGCAGACAATGACTGTCGTATAAACTTTTCCCAAGTAATTATTGTATTTATGATTCTTATTTAATTCTATGTTCAAGTATACCTGAAAGAGCTTTTCTCATAGCAGCCAGAAATAGATAGAAAATGCAAATGAAGCCAAATGGTGTTGTACTGATCTCTTTAAGGAGTCTGATTAATTGAAATTATACCTACACTACTTTAGGTTTTTTTTCCTAGGCTGCAATGTTGAGGTTTTTAGCGTGTTTTTAGCAGTTCTAGTGGCTGTGTGCTGCAACAGAATATCTCTCAGGGCAGAGACAAATACATAGAGGCAGATACACCCGTGAGGTATGGAGATTCATGAGGCAGAAAGAAAGGAAAAAAGCTAGCATGTGAGCATGCAGTAATCCTGGCAATACCAGATGCACTGGGAATAATAGTGTGCTCCTGAGAGTTAATAAACACTGGTGCCAGTGACGTTTTTTGGCATAGGAAAAGACCCACTGAAGCCTGGAGTGACGATGGCTGCTGAGGCTTCCTTTTACAACTTAAGCTTTTGCAATCCTGTGCAGCAGAGACAGAAGGAGAAGAAGAGAACTTAAATAGTTCAAATGCTGCCAGTTGGCATGGCTAAGAGAATGGATGTAAATGGCATAAAATTAACAGATTCCGACCTGCCAAGTTTCTTCTTAATTGATGTCATTCAGACCTCCTCAGTAGGCATTGTAACAGCAGAAATTCAGTCTCCTCAAGGTTCTTCACTGTTTAAATAAGACAATGCAATTCCTCAGTAAGTCTGAGAGTGACAGCTGTGTTTCCCACCCCCTGCCCAAATCTTAACTCAATAATACCTTTGGGCCCAATCTTGCAAGGTCCTGAGTCTCAGCCCTCACTGACTTCAGGGGTAAGTGAAGAATTCAGTCCACTTGCATGATCAGACTTTTTGTTCCAGCAGTTCATCTCACATGGGAAGGTGTGTGTTTACCTCGTGGAGCCTGGAACGAAAAGGTATGTGGATCAAATGTGACAGTTGCCTGTAATTTCCCCTTCTCATTACGGCCTGTAGCATCACTTCTGTTGAAGTCAGTGACAATTTACAAACCTGACAATACAACTTTATGATTTCTCTTTGAAGATTGTATGCCAGATCTAGACCTACTTTTCAGAAAATAAATCTGAAAGAAATGTTAGTACCTGGAATTAGAAGATAATAACAATTTTGTTCAAAGGAGGAAAAAAAATCCCAATCTGCTCTACACACTGGCCTGATGGATACTAAGGGAGTCATTGTGGTTTATTGTGTTGCTGACCTGCTTATTAAAGAGGCCTTGAGAAATAATTGACATAGAGGATGTTTTGTGGCTTATTCTGTGTGTCCCTGAATTGTCTTTGACAGAGCTAAATGTAATACCTTTAAATGTTACACAGTGTATTTGGGATTGTATGATTAATGCAAAGGCTTTGAGACCTAAATTTTACTTTGCTATGGACTTGTTTGACCTCTCTGTCTCAATTTTTTTATTTCCAGAGTTAGTTAAATAGCTATGTTGTAAAGCATATTTAACATTCCAAAAGTTTTAAGATCCCTGATTGGAAAATGGAGATCTGTGAAACTACCATTTGAGAGCTTAAAATTCTTATAGAAATGTGCTGTTACAGGTGCTACTGTAGTACCTAGAAATCCTAATCATGTATTAGTTAGACTGGGCACTGTAAAATACAAATAATACAAGAAACTTCTAAAGTTCATATAACAAGAAATAGGATATGTTCATCAAAAGCCATAATAGCATTTTTCAGTATTTTATTTCCTGAAGAAACAGTAGAATCCAGGCAAGAATCAGGGCTTCAGTCATCTGAAAATACTTATTCTGACCCACCATGTTGTCTCAGTGGCTATCTCATCCCTTGTAACATGTGAGTATACAGGTTTGAAATAAAGAAACCAGAACAGCACAGAACAGTTCTCTCATTGTTATGTTTAGCATTATTCAAGCAGCAGGGAGGGAGAGAAACTGCACTGAAAGTTTGCCACCTTCAGCATAGCTCTTTACTTTTACCAAGGGAGATAGCAGTAGTGAAATCACAGGGTCTTTTTACTTGTCAATTCGAAGAAAAATAGATTGCTTACTTAGAATGGGTTACCGTATAGTGAGATTTTAATGAAAGTTTCTGTCTCACTTGCATGGTTTTAAGATTATCTCTAACGTAGCCAATTACAAAATGCATTTCTTTACCTCCTCTGAAACAAAGGTATAATAATTTCTTCATATACATGAGCAACACAAACCAAAGTCCCTATCAAAACAAGATATTCCATTGCTTTTATCTCTGTGTAGAAAAGGTGGAAAAGAAAAAAAGCTGTTAGCCATTTAGCTGCTGGAAGCTATCACATTGAAGTGATGTTACATATCACTTCAACAATTTAATATGAGCTGATACAGAACAGAGCAGTTTGGTTTTTTTTGTAGTATAAAGCTTGTCTTGTATAATCAATCACCCATTAACATACTTGTGCTCATGGAAGTATGATATTTATCATTTTTCATCCTATTCCAATAATTTACTCCCTCAGGAAGAAAGGGCACGAAGATCTTGATAGAGTGCTTGCTGTAGCCTAAATGGTATTCTTTCCTTTGATCGGAATAGACTTCAGATTAAGTCCATTGAGAAATTTCTTACTCTCATCCATGATGACATCTGAAGAGAGGAAAGATGCCACTTCAAAGGATCTAGTGATGGGCAAATTTCTCTACATAAGTAGTGGCCAGCATATGGTTTTTTGACAGTCTGTGAATTACCGTAAAACATTACACAGGACGTGTTATTGGCGTAATTTTCTTCAGAATTTTCTGAGATCTGTGTTCATCTTGTGCCTGTGAATTGGGATTTGTACTTATGGTACTTCCTTATTTTTGCATGGAAAATGAATATGCTAAGCAAAATCTTTGAATGCATTTTAAGAGCCTAGTAAAAATGACAGTTATAAACAGCATGATTTGAAGGTCATCTCCCTATCTTCCCTCTGTGAGAGACAATTAGATACACTTTAAAAAATGCAGATGCCATCACTTTGCTTACAACATTTTGCTTTATTGAGTATGAAAGATGTGAGAATGATGAGGGACTCTGTCCTCACTTAAGAATTTTGCAATTTAAGTTGAGGTGTCAATAACATGTTGATGTTATCTGTTAACATTTTCAACCATAAAAGAAAGATAGCACAACAATTTCTGAGAAAGACAAACCTTCCTGGACCTGTAAAACAAAATAATAATCTTGTAAACAAGTGTCTGTATGATTGCTCTTGACATTTTAATTTGACACTTGTTAAAAGTCCATTTTCTTGACCTGAAGAGGCTAAATTTGAATTAATTTGAACATCTCGCTGCAGCAGCATTGCTAAAACTGTTTATAAAACGGCATAAATTATACTGGCCAAGAGGATGTATTTTAATATACAATCATCTTCAAATACAATCTGATATAGTTTTTTTTTGTCTTCAGCATTCTTTTAAAGCATGTTTTCAAACATACCTTTATATGCAGATTCTCTTCACTTTTGATTTTCTAGGTTAGTTAGAACAAACTTACTCTCAGCTTGGTTTTAATGACAGTGTAAAACATCAGTGTAGCACAACCTAGCTGCGTAAAAACCAATGGAGTGCTCATAACTGTGTCCTAGTTATCCCACCCAACATTTGTTAAATGTTCCTGATACTAGTTTTAATCTGCCCTGTCTTCAAGAGGTGATTATGGATAGCTGTACACTTCTGGAAGGCAGAGAAGTACTGTCAGATGTCAGTTAGGGAAATGAGTCAGAGAGTCTGTAAATATGTCTGAATTGAAAAGCAGTACAGTTATGGCCCTGGTGCCTAGAATTCTCTGTCAGATACTAAATAGAAGAGAAGCAGAAACAATTAAAACCTTCACTATCTTCCATTATTTCACCTGGAAGTGATCAGACAGGCTCTCTGCTGCTTATATGATGATGCTGCATACTTCATGTGTCATGTAGATTCTAAAGTAAGCAGGTATAAAGTCCCAAAGTGTTTGACTTGCTGAAAATAAGCTTAATGTAACAGTGTTTCACTCCTTTATGGTAGGAAGATGTATTGTGATGGTAGTAATGTTGCTTCTGTTTTTGCCAGCTAACCCTTCTGTGTTGCAGAATTTACCTATAAGCTCTGTTTTTAGTAGAGGTGGTCACTTTTGTGGCAGTGTAATAGCTTGCTTAATTGTATGTTGTGTAAAGCTAAAATAGAGGAAGATGTCTGTGTTGTCATTATTCATTTGGTGTGTGACCCTGTATCAGTTGTCTGTGTGTAGGTTTCATTTTAAATTGATACTTCTTTTAAATGTTCAGCAGAAAGTGTGATGTTAAGTCAAATTCATCTAGATACATTTAATGGTGCCTTAAAAAATTTATTACTATCTGAACTGGTAGCAAAATGGCCACACTGCTTACGATTTGGCTGGGATTCTCACTTTCTTGCTTTCCAGATTATTTTTGGATAGTTTGGCAAATCTATACTTTTGGGCAGTTCAGCACATCTCCTCGTAATACAACATAAATTGAACAGTAAAAACTAATGGACTGGAATACATCAGGGCTTTAAAGAGTTATGACCAATTCTATATATTTTGTGCAGTGAAAGAGGTTATCAGCCTCAGGTTTGTCATACGAAAACTCAACCTGAAGCTGAAAAACTATCCAAGCTTTCATGTAACGGCAGTCTGTCTTTACTGGAGAATGACCTGACATTTTTGAAATGCGTTACTTAGAAGTAAATTTCTGATTTAATCCCTCTATGATTGGGGGCTAATTTTGTCTCTGTTGCTGAATGGTACTGCCCTAAGGAGAAAACAAACAACAACAAAAAAGGTATTAGTTTAGTGAGCAGTTCCACAGAAGAGGACATGTGGTAGGAAGAGCTTGCCAAGTTTCTCCAGTGGTCAGTAAGTGCTTCTGAAGTTGACTTGAGCCACTTTTTCTACAGGAGCTAAACTTTTTTGAGAAGCAGATGTCTTCTTCTTTCTTCTACTCCATTGTTTATTAAAAGTGCTAATGTGTCAGTTTTGAAGAATGTCATCTTAACTGAGCCATAGACTGCCCAGATGCCATGTTGGCTCTGCATATGCTTTGAGAGTTGGTCAGCCTTAATTCTTGGTGCTTTGATGGCAAGATTTGCTTGGGCTGCATGAATCTCTGGAACTGGTACTATTGTCATTCTTTCTTTATACATCCAGAGCATACTAGCTGCCTCTAACCTTTCACTTTTGCAAACCACTTTGACAGAACAAATGCTCGTAATTCCAACCCAATATTATGATTTCATATTATTCCCTTATTTGGAAGACTATGAAAGACATGAGAGTGAAGAAACTAATGACTTCATTTTGGGAATGATGTCATCTCTGTTCACTGGACCTTTTCCTACCATATTTGATGGAAGTCTCCTCTTGACTGTTTTCTTCCCAGTCTTTTGCTACACATTTTATTGTCAGCAGTCCCTGCCATCTGCACCCTGAGGGAACTAAATCAGCTTAATGTCAGTTATGTGTAAAGCTAAGGAGAGGTGGCCCCTGACCAGAATAAGGTGCATGTCATTAGTTTTACAAGATGTAAGTCTGCTGTTACATTTACAAAAGAATTTGTGTGTGTGGTGTGGTATGGTATTGGTTTTTTTTTTTTTTTAATTTATTTTAATTTTTTTAACCCACACACTTTCCAGGAGTATAAATGCCAAAGATCTAAGTAGAACATATAGTATGTTCCTACAAGTGTAATAGAAACTTTTCTATTACTTGCTATTGGTAATTTTTTTGGACATTGACCTGATTCAGAGATCTGAGTATTTCACAAATGTAAATTAATTCTGGCTGACTACTTGTTCTTTAGAGAAATAGTAATTTTATTTATTTTAAAGAGACATAAGTGGTTACCACTACTATTTTAACAAGTATTTTCTTAAGCAGTAGGACTACTGGAGCCAGGTTTCCATCAGATTAGTGTCTGAGTTGACTAACCTTTTACATTCAGTTGTACTACGGCAGTTGAACCTAAACTTTGACACAATGGAGGATCAACAACAGCCCGCCAGAATTGATGTCAACATTCCTAATATCTTCTGAATTACAGGTAGCTTTAACGCTTTAATGCCCTTTCTTCCATGAGGACTTGAGCACAGTATGCACAGCTGCTTTCCTCCTCTTGCAAGTGTTCAGGGCACTCAGGTTTAAATTGCTGGGGGCTATTAATGTGCCAATTGTCCAGGACTGTTGAGCCTTCTCTGCCATGACCAAGCGCTATCAGGCCAGTGCCAACCACTCTATCTACATGCCAGCACTGGGATAGCTCTCCAGTGAGTGACTGCTTTTCCACCATGCCCCTTCCCAAACACCCCCACCGTGGCCTCCTGGAGCATGTTACCTCCAGTCTGCTGAGACAGAGGCTGAAGAGATGACTGAAGCTTTCCACTGAGCATGACATTTGTATGAGTGTCATGAGCATTTGCTGTCTCACGTTGGGAGACTTGAATTTGTACAGCAGTCTTTCTTCAGTGTAGGCATTAATTCTAAGTCTTCTCTGTGGCAGCATTTAGAGTCACAAACAGTGTCAGAAGCTCAAGATCCCTATCTGAAACTGGCCAGCAGGCCCAGATGTTACGGTTGTGGAGAGGACTGGCAGGCACAGGCAGCAAGTAGGTGATGGGACTGCGTACGTCATCTTAGGAAGACAGCCTATAAATGCATTGGGCTGTATCTGATCTACTTTCTAGCTAGTTACTCACGCATTCAGGGAGAAACACAGAAACTGTTTCTTAAAAAATGTTCACTTCCTTCATTTATGTTTTATCAAATGGTTTCTGCAGCTATGTAAATTACTGACTGTGGACAACATCTATCATGCCAAGCACGGGTTAAGGATTATAGGTTTAGCTTGATATAAAAAGACACAGAAGACTACTCACAGGTACTACAGAGGAAAGTTAGCAATTTCAGTCCAGATTTGTGCATTGCTTGGGCTCTGAACCAAATTGTCTGAAGGTTATGACGGTCCTTACTTCAGTGTTACCATGGCACAGCAAGCAAGAGCCAGGAGTTTGCCTCAGCTGTTAAAAAGAAGGAAAGGAGTCACAAAAAAAAGCAGAAATTTTGCCCCCAACTTACATGTTCAACAGATTTAAGCTAGGAGTACAGCTGGATTATTTTAAAATCTAGTTTAATATCTTAATATATTTGTATATCTAATATTTTGTATTCAGTGTACCTGCTTTGTACTGTTATGGCTAGTATAAAACACTAACTATAAATTGTGTAGTGTATTATAATACTGATACATTCTGAATTTATTAGTTCTCAGTCTGTCCTCAGAGAAGCTGATAATGAATATTAAATAAAGCTTCTGTCACAAAAACATTTCACATCATAGTCTTGGATAATTTGTAATATACTGAATATTTTGCATTTAATGAAAAATCATTAGGTTGCATCTAGTAATTTAAAAATGAATTTTGAACCAAGATAGCCAAGGCATTACATGACTTTATTGCAATAAGTACATATGGGTATTTTTTTTTTGTGTCTGAATTCTTTATTTGATGCAATTCAGACATAACTAATATTTATGAAAGTTAGTTGTGCAATGAACTGTTTTTATTAGAGGAATTCTTTTCTTTGTCTTTATGGTCCATAGATTTGCCTCACTTAAAAATTTTTTTTGTGTAAATAATGCAAATTATTCATTTCATTTTAATATCATCTAATCAGTATGTATCATACATTTTAATGTAATAACAGTTTCTAATTATTTAGAACCATTATTAGTTTTCTGAAATTCAAGGGAATTAAATCAGGATGATTCTTGTTCCCACTAGCATTGCCGAGGAAATTCTCAGCACTTAAACCCAATTTTTAAACTTTATATTCTTAAAGGTGTTTTGAATCCCTGAAGCTAACGCTTACTGACATCAATGTTTTGTCTTTATTTTTGTGAAAGCCAGTAAACTTCTGTTGCTTTGTATCAGTCTAGTGACAAGGAATGGTGTTTGACTTAAATCGGGGTAGCATGCTTTAAAGATTATTCCCCACCTCCATCTGTTTTTCCTTTTTGTGGTTTTAAATATTATGTTTGATAATGCGGAATGTGGAAGACTAAAGGACAGATTTTTAGGTGAAGTTCAGTTAGTGGAGTGACACAACGTGAGAATTTAAAGTCTTATTTAAAATTAGGATTTTTTTTCAGAAGTAATGTAACTGTCTAACCCAGTTATGAGCCTTTGCTCTGACCAAGAAATAGTGCATATGAAGCCTTTCATTAAAAGAATATTCACTTCTAAAAGAAAAAAAATATTTAGAACCTGTAATTTTCCAAGAACCTTAATGAAGTTAAATCTTCACTTTTATTATTCTCAGTCGGATATGCCTATCTAGTTCTTCAAATTTCCATTTTCATTGTATAGCATTAGAACATTGTAAGTGTAAAATATTCCATGAGATTAAGAAACATTTGTGTAAGAAAACTGCCTTCCAGGCTATAAAACACAGGGAGACCAGTGACTGTGGAGGTCCATGAGCTGAAAAGCAGTAGAGATGGGGAAATATTTTGGCAATGTGTTGCTCTGTACTTGACACTGAAAACTGACTGTAATTATTCACTGCTAGAGACATGGCAGAGCTGCAGTCTAAAGCTGTGTGGCCTTTACTACATAGAACAAAGTGGTGCAGACCTACACAGGTGTAGACCTACACAGGTCTACTTTTGCAGGAGAAAAGACTAAACCTGCAGACATGTTGTAATGGACTGACCTTTTTAGTGATCCTGAAGAGGCAGACATTGTGCATTCATTTGAAGTAGAAGACTTGAGTGATTGAGAACCTATTCAGGAAACTGAAGAGTCCACAAGACCTGTCTAGAGAGATGAAAGGAACCTATTTATTAGAGACGTTGTTTCAGGTGTTTCAGGTGTTTCAGGTGTCCATTTATTAGTATTACTGTGCAGCTCAAAAATTTGAATATGTACATACAGTATATAGCCTTGGATCCCTCTGGTTTGACTTGGAAAGCTGGGGAATTGAGCAGAGGTGTGAAGACAATGTGTATAAGCAAGTTAATCCACTAGTATGCATCTCCCTTTGGGGCTGTAGTTGCCTCAGATCACTGTAACTGAATACTTTGATAAGGATTAAGCTACAAGAATTTAGGTCCAATGAATAAGATCTATATAAATGACTTAACATACTTGAAAATCAGCACTGGATTAACAAAAGTGAGTTGGTTTGCCCTTATTTAAGTCCTTCTGTAGAAAACCTTTTGGAGGTCCTACGCTCAGACTTTAATCCCAGAAGGATACTCCTTAGTTTCTACGTATGTAGCAGAATTTATATTGTCCCAGGACAATATTTTAATACCAGTTTGTTTAATGTACTTTGGATGTGGTTAGAATTGAAACATAGTCTCTCAATTCATCAGCACTGTTTTTCATTTTTAACAGCCTAGAGCTTTAGGGATTTCAGAAGAATTTTCTTTAGCTTTCCTTTTCATTAGAATTTATTTGCAGCTGAGGGAAATTCCAACAACAGCCGGAAGCATCATCATATAAATGAATGGGTTGATCCCACTCCCTGACCTGGCACAGCTTTGAGGCAAACTTCTTGAATCCTGGCAATACAGGTGTGCCTCTTGCTTCTGCTTTTCCAGTTTAATAGTTAGAAACTTAAGGTCATAATTTACTAATACAAAACACTGATTGTTTTTTAAAACTAAGTTAATAACACCTTAATATGCTTTGCATGCTTCTCATTGAAAGACTCAGATTATTTCATTCCTTCAAGAAACATGAGGGATTTCTTTTTTTACCATAAGACAGTGCTGCAGATGTGTTAGGAATGTGAATCCTTGGGATGAGTCTGGCAGATCGGTTAGGCTCTGTGAGAGATGTGGTGACTACTTCAGGTTTGACCTCCCTCAGCTTCTCCTTTCTGTCTGTTTTTTTGGCACTGTGACTATTAAGCTGCATGAATGAGTGGTACACCTTCACCCAGCGAGTCTAATATAGATTTATGTTTTGCTATCTGGGACAGTACTGGGACAGTATCTGGGACAGTATTTGGGAAATTTTTCAAGTGAATCTTAGAATTCCATATTTGTCCAAGATGCCTGACAACCCAACTGGACAGCGTTATCTGAAGAGACCTGGGGGAATCCCAAGCATTTCTATACTGTTCATGCCTATGGTTTCAACCTGTGAGCTTCTGATTTCCTTCTGGAGGGCTTCATCTGTAAACCCTTTCCTCTTGCAGAGTGAAGTTTATAGGACTTGGACCAAAGCCATGAAAGAGGGGAGATGCAGGAAGAGCTTATTTGCTTTAGACAGTGTTCAGGAGTGGCAAGCTTAATCAGACTGTTAGAAATCATCTTCAAAGAGTCACTGCAGTATAACTCTTTGTTATCGAAGAACATACATTTTTATTTATTCATGCAGTTTGTTACTGTATCAGTCTGAAGTGCTAAGGTATGGTGGTCTGGCTTTAAATCTTCACCCAAACTTCAGGAATTGTTTACCTTACAATACTTACAGGCATTTCATATATTTGAAAACTTGAAGATGTTGTCAGCTGCAGTTCTTTAAGAACTCTTCTGCATCTCCTCATGTTTTTTTCAAAAGCTGCATAGCATCAGCTCAGCTCCTCTTACATGGCAGTCTTTTAGACTTCTAACAACACTGAGCATTTTTAAACCCCATTTGTTCTCAGAGAAAGCGACTTTGCTGATAGCATCCTGTTTTCAAACATAGACGAGGCTGAAGTAATTTCATTGCATAACCTGTCACTAAATGGCTACAATTAGCTGAATGAAATTTCCCACAATGGCTGAAGTTAAAGTTCTAATGATTTTGCTCTTGGCAAAATGTATACTTTCCCCCTAAGATTCCATAACTGATTATTAAAAACCTAAGCAATCATTTAGACTTCCCTGCTTATATCTATCATAAAGAAAAATAACATTACATATGTTTACTGCTGTCACCTGCTTCCTTCCCACAATACATGTGTTCTGCAGGATATTAAAAAATCTATGATGCACAAGTGAGTCGTAACAAGAAAAGCAATTACATCTCTATCTTTATGCAGAGCACATAAGGTATTGGGCTGTTCAGACAAGGATATGACATTTTCAGGCACAGTGTTATTGTTCCACACACTGTGCAGTTTAGGATTTTAATAAGAGCTTTGTCTTGAAAGCCTTTCTAAAATATTTTTACATCTGTTCAGCTGAGCATTCATGTGTGAAGGTACAATGCAGGTGAAGAACAGGGTTACCCAGAGTAGTAACTACTCCTGTCTGTGTTAAACAGAAACTCTCAGCTTTTGGGGCTATTGCTTGCAATGTCCGATTCAGAGATGAAGCCAGTGGTTGGGCTGTTAATGCAGGGAGAGTTTATTTTTTTACTGGAGTATGTTCTCAGTTCCTGAGCATCCAGACTTCATTCACTGCTTGAGAGTGTTAGGAACAGGAGATTAGATAAGGGAAAACAATCAAAATGTATTTTTCTTGTATAGACATGCTTTTTCTGTGAGGCATCTGCTGCATAGGTTTGATGTGATTTGGCATTATCCCCTTCAGCTCTGAAGACAGTGAAATCAAGGAAGACCTACAGCTCACAAACAGGAACAAACCCTTTACCTGTTGAATCTTCAATACATTTGAATAGTTCAAATGTAACTCCTCCAAAAGACCTAGTGATAGTGGAGGGTCTGCTGAGTAATTCAGCTCTCTAGTCTGGGGAATATGAACAAAAAAAGGACTCAGAAATTATCTCTGGATTGTGCTGGCCAGCTGAAGTCTTATCATAGATCCCTGCAGAAGTAGATGGAGACACCAGAGGGCTATGAGTGTCACTTATCTATTATGTGGAGTATTTTCACCATTTCCAGAGCTGTCTCTGCTGTCACCTATCTAAGGCCGTGTGGGTGTTTTGTATCTTGTAGCTATATAGAGATACGTGGTTTTCCATGTCAGGAAACTTGACTGTCACAGTCTAGTACCAGGAGGAGGATGCTATGGCATAATTTTCTTCAGTAGTGTTCCTCTGTGTGTCAGGGCCAGGTATCTTTCTAGTGAAAAAATCCTGGGATCTGGAAAGCAAGCAGATGAGCTGCATTTCAAATCTGTGTTTTCTAACTGATATTTTATTAGTTGTCTTGACTGTGCATTTTCTTTTTTTGAGAACTAATATTTTATTTGCAGAAAAATGTAACTGTCAGTCACAGACTGTTTGCTAATTCAGGCAAGTGAATAGTTCTGACAACGAAGTGGATAAAAATGTATTAGAAGTCTGAAAACAATTACACATTTCTGAAGTGTGGCATTTGGACTTCTTGTGAGAGGGCGCAACTATAAAATTCCTTATGAGATCAACGTAGAAGGTAAGTAACGAATGCACATCAAATGAAGAGTTTAGGTTCAGAAGTCTCTTTTGAAGTGGTGTCTTGGTAATACAATTTCCTATACATAGTTGCACTGTCCAAACACGTTATTTGCAGAACACAGCACGTGGTCCTGTATACAGGCATTTTCTCAAATACTGGTGTGATATTCCATAAAAAGATAAACCATCTGACATTTCATAAACTTCAAGATGTGTTTGTGTGTGAATGTTAGCAAAACAGTTAGAGGGGATCCCTTCCTTCCTTATTTTAGTGATATTGTCAGGCCCAACCCCGTACTGTATGCATTTTAAGATTTCTTCTCTCCCTTGCTGAGTATACCACCAGTGGAATTCGTGAGAGCCCTTTTTCTAATACATTTGTGGGACTAGAGCTTTTATCTTTGCTATATTTACTTCACTTTACTTTTAAGTCTTTGCTACTTAGTATATAATAACTTTCACCTGTTTTAAAATCATACCTTGCCTCTGTTATTGCTGTATTGTTAGACTTCTTCCTACATGTCTGCCCGCTTTCTTTCATGGTCATTGAAATTTACAGGAGTCATATATGTTTTCCAGATATTGAAACAATCTGAGAATTATGACAATACTTGTCCTAGGCAGTGTATTGTGGGAACTTCAACATTGTAAGTGGCCTAGCACTTCTACTTGAAAAACTCTTTGCATGACAAATCTGCAGGTTCTGCAGAACAGCACAAATGTGTTCTTGTAAAATTTGGACGAAGTTTGTTTTCAGTGAATAGAAGAGACTGAATAAAGGGACCTGTGTGAAATATACCTATTGACATTTGTCAGTAGATGTGTTTTACACAGGCCCCTTTTTTCAGAGAATATTTTATCAAGATACTATAATACTGTTGCATCAAAAGAGTAGTTTCAAATTATCATTGAAAAGACTGTTCAAATTATTACAATTTTCATTCACGTAGCCATAAGAAGTCAGTGGGAACAATTCTTGAGTGTTCTTTGAATCTCCTAAGGACTGACAGAAACATTTTGAAGTATTTTACTGTTTAGCTATGATGCATCAGCCAAACAGGCTAAAACGAAGGCCAGAGTTTTTATATGTGTTTAGGTCAGTGCAGGTTAAGCCATCAGAGTCTGCTTTCGAACTGTATCATTACTTATAGCACTGACTGTTGCTGAGTGTTGGCTAAAATTACTGTTAGATGTTGAATTAATAGCAGAAGCTAAAGTTGCTAGTTTATCACGCAGACATTAATGGCTTGGTGGGATCATATTTAAAATTAATATGTGTAAATAAAAAGAATGGTTCTATGCTTTTTATGCAATTTTCAAAGCAGCCTGTAGAGAAGGAACTGTGTTGCTTTGCAAACGATGGGGACGAATGGACTCAAAACTAAACAACTTTCTGAAATTGTGATGTTATATATATGCATTGACTGAAGTTGGGTATAGTGTGGGAAAAAAAATAGCCTGTATGTATATTTTGCCCTTTACGGATGAATAAATTAAATGTCTTGCTGCAAGCAGTTTTTGGTTGCTCTTAAGATTTAAAAAAAAAAAAAAGGAGGGGAAAATAAAGTCCAACATCTGCTTGGTTTGTTCAGCCAAGAACTTGCCTTTAAAGTACAATTGCAGGAAAAAACTCAGATGCTAAGGTCAGCAAGCAGAAGAGGCAACACTTCTGAGTAGATGTGTAGGTGTACTTGTATTTTAAGAACACATAAATCTCTATGTGAGGTCTTCTCTTAAGATTTAAATACCAAGAGTTCTGAGTTGAAGAAATTGTGTTACATTTTTCCGTTGCACCTCCTATCATTTGATTCCGTATTTTTTATGTGACTGAGGGACTCTCTTTTTGTATGATGCAGCACTGGGGGAAGCACACTCCCTGAACTCCCAGGGCACCATAGCTCTTTGTGACCACTGTTCAAAATGAGGGAAATAAAACTAGTCTTGTCTGTAAGTATGAAATGCTGTGGAATCCTCCTTTCCATTTAAACCTCATTACCTGTTGTTCTTCTTCAGGGCATTCTGGTCTACAGTGGGTGACTTTCTCAGGCGTGGGGCAGGCAGGATGCTGGCAGAGGACAGCGAGGCACATTATGTACTGGCCAATGTCATTTCTGAAGCCTTGTGAGAGCCCACCGGCAGTGTGGGGCTGCTGTGCAGCATGCCAGCGTGAAGCATCCTTACATAGGGGCATTTTGCCAGTTTAAGCTTATTCATCAGCAGAGCTGTGCAGTGATGAAAGCCGTTTGAGGACACTTCAGCTTGTTTCTACGTTTGTTTATAAAGTGTCTTGTGGCTTCGAAAGCACAATGTGAACATAAACTACTAGTAACTAACTTTTCTTTTCTCCCCATAGAGTCACAGCAATTAATGAAAGCAGTGGGGTTTTAATGTTCTCGCCAACTGATGTTGCTCATAAAACAGTGCTGCCTGACCTAGAGCAATAGTTGTCCAGGCCTGTTGTGACAGTGCCCTCCTTGTGCTGCAAAGTATCTGAATCTCACGGGTGTACTGTTCTATGCTGCTGCACTCCCTGATGGGCACTCACAAGTGTGATACTGGAGGGCTCTGAGGACCTAGGAATGGATTTTCAGGCAGCTGCTCTAAACATCAAGAACTGAATTAGAGGAATCTGCTTTCCATCTCTCTAGTCCTTATAATGTTTGTGGAAAACCAAACTTCTATCAATTGCTGATTTTATTGCTTTCTGAGTGGCTGTATGGCTTCTCTTTGCCAAGATCATGTCTCTAAGTTCTGCATTCTATACAGTAATGACAATGAAAGAAGATCATATTCTGAAGGTGGTATGATTATGGTGACCTTAGATATCTACTGAGTTGAGAACACATGAGCAGTTTGAATCTCCTCTTGGCTCAGTAGTGCAATGTAGTGATAATTTTTTCCATTGACTCCACCCTTTGAGTTTAATGCAGCATTCACAGTTTAGCAAGCTGCTGGTGATACAGAGAGAATACAGTGAGTAAACAATGGCAACCTCAGAGCAATGAAGAGACCATTCATATCAACAAAATAACTATTAATAGAAGATTGCCATGTAAAATAATTTATGAATTTAATTTAGCTTCTCTTAATTTTTAATTTCCTAATGAGAAGCTAGTCTATACATGTTTAATAAAGGTCTAATTCCTATGAATCATGTAGCTCTATTTATTTTAGGATGTCGTGAGGACTTGATTCTGAAACAAAACTATCTCTCTATAAAATGCTAGATTGATAATTCAAGCAAATATAAATAAGTTGTCTTTGAGGAAAATTCTAAACAGGTGGATTTTACGATTGAAAAAAAACTGTATGAAAATGACCTGAAATCTGCCATAGAAGGATTTATGTATTGGTGAATTGGAAACTTAATTGGCAAGTGAAAAAAATGAGTGTTTGTCAAGTCTGTAATAATTTTTTTTATACTGAACATTAAAAAAAGAGAAGCAGTTCTGGGCACTAAACCTTAGAGCTTGCTTTATCACCAGATTTGAGTCAGAATCAGCTTAAACAATTTATGATACCTAAGACTTGTAAGTCAAGTCTTGTAAATAGTTAAAAATGTAGAAAAAATAAACAAAACCTTGTAACTGATCCTTTGAGACACTTTTCTTCACATAGCCCACAGAGAAACCTAAAATAGAAAGAAAGGTCTATTAAACATATTAGTATATAATTAAAGGTGGGAGAGTAAGGAACGGAGACATTGAGAAAACTGGAAGTTACATATAAAGTGAATGTTTTCCTACTTTCTAATGACATATTTTGCCTGAATAAACAGGGACACAGTAGAAATACAAACCATGCCCTAGGGAACTGCTTCGAAGTCTGCTGAAGCATGGGTACTGTTTTGATCTTACATAGCTTAAGGTATGCCCTGTGTATCCTCCCCCTCAGGCCAGCTAATTATTATTATTATTTTAAAATCTGTTTATGTTTGTTGTTCGTATCAAAGGTGGATATTGAAGTTTAACTGTGATGCTGATGCTGACAGATTTTTAGCTATGAGGAAACTGCTGCTCTCGGATTAGCGTTGCCTTAAGAATTGGAATGCACTCAACAGAGAATTCCTCATCTTACTAGATGCAAACTGATGGATAGCTTAGTATTGTTTAAGATGATTTCAAGAATGGAAGTTTCTACAGCAAGGGCCATAGTGTGTGTGGGTGCCCACATATGCATATGGGAGTGCACCCATGGGTGCACACAAAGTGACGTTTGTGCATTAATTAGACGATCTCCACATTTAACTAAACATATGGCACAAAATTTCCAGCAAGGTAAATTATGTTACAAAGTATAAGCCTACTTCAAAGCACTGACACCTGGTCTGCATCCCACTGGGTGAAAACCCCTCAGAAATTACATTAATGGACTGAACAATAGTCAGAGAACATAATTTATTATGGCAAGAACTGGGTAATACTATCTCTCTGACTTCCTGCTGTCTCTTTATTTAGTCCAGCCTGTTGGTGCCTAAGTGCTGATCACTTGAGGCAATGCATTAAGACTTGAAAGGAACAATACATTTTACAATTAGGTTAGCAAACACAAGCCATGGTATTTCTCCCTGTTGATAATTATAAATCAATTATCTTATATGTTTTAAAAAATGATAACTCCCACGGTGTTTTTGTGAAGCAAATGTTGTCAGATATAAGATCTTTAGGGCCAAATACTAGAACATGTGCAATGGTTAGCAACAAAAATGTTTTAACCCTGAAGCAATCCTTCTGTGAAAAATAGATTAAATTAAGGTCAGCTGGAGCAAACTGCTGCTAAACATGGTTAGTGTAAGAGAGAGCATCTTCAAGGAGGGAGCTAATGGGACTGAATTTTTATTTCTAATGAACTGAGGATTCAGTCTCTGATGCAGTGTTTTATAATCTATTTACTGTACTATAGGGTTTTTTCTTCAATTTCATGAGCAACATTTCAAGTATGAAATAAACTGTTTCATATTAAACTAGTTACTATATGAGTCTAGTTTCTGCAAATTGTTGCTCCTGTTACAAGTAATAGTTATTTGTAAAAAGGAAGAGCTCTGAGATTATTTACTTTAGCACCACACTTAAGTTAATAGAATTAATTCTCAAATAGACATAGTAAATCTATCCTCTAGTATTGTATATGTAACCATAATAATGGAGAGACAAGAAAAGATGAGTAGTCTCTCTGAAAAATAAAGACCATTTGTAAAACAGGTGCATGAGAGATGCTTGAACTGAACTGAATGGGCTTCTTCCTTGTAGAGTCATGGCTAAGTAGGTGTGTGTGGGGGGTATATTGCTGGGTATTAGTCAAAACCACTTACCATAGGATCTGCCTTATGATAAAAAATCAGAAAGATAGTCAATATGTTCCTGAACATTTCCCAGCTTTTAACAGCTGTAAAGGCTCCATTTCACCCATGTTCAAAATTTTGTTTCTACTTTTGTGTAGCTATGACTCTGTGTCTTGCTTGTTCTTTAAGGTTTTTGATGATGCTCTGTTGTTTTGACAGGGATGTAGGTAGGCCAGTTGCACATGGTATTCATTACTGTGAGAGTTTGCCAGTCATTAATCAAAATGGTACCTAAGACTGTACTGGAATTGAAGTGAACATGGACAATGTGTTTTGTTTTTAAACAAACACACACCAAACAAAAACCATATACCAACTTAATTCCTGTATGCAAATATTGTGCTTGCAGGTGCAGACAGGATAATTGTGCGTGGAAATAATCACAACTCATTAGCATGTGTAATTTGTATATACAGTAATGGCATAAGCGTATCTACTGATGCAAAAACTTATTTGGAACCCAGATAATTACTTTTGCATTGATTAATACCTGGAAGCATTTTCTCTTTTACAAGGTCTTTTTGCCCCAGAGAATCTTGCCATAACATAACATGTATATGATTGCATATGTGATATTATTTCATAAACAGAACAGAGGTTATGTGCAAAAATTTCCTACATACTCCAAATAGGTCCTTTCATTTTTTGAAAAAGGAAAAAATATATATATGAGGAAAGCAGCTTTCCTAATTTATCTCCTGCTTTTGCTTGGGAAGTAAAGACAAAGAGAAAAGGAAAAAAGCTCTGAAATGGCAAAGGAAACAGATCCAAGCTGGTAAGGAAAGTGGCTCTCACAGTGAAACAGTGTTCCATTTCATGATGTAAGCTGCCAATATTGCAGCTTCATGGCATTTCCCATCAAATAGGACAGGCTTTATAGCAGTCCTAAATTAGAGTATGGTGGAAAATAGAAATGGCTAGAAAGTGTGTAGCAGGCAGTTGAGCTTGTTGTCACTTTTAGCTCTAGTAAAGTCTAAGTATTATATTATTGTCTGTTTTGTTGACAGCACCTGCAAAAGCAAACTAAAAAAAGTCTTTCTTTGACACTGAAGTATTATCTGCGTTAATTCTCTGTGTTTTGCTTCAAAGGATGGATATAAAACTGTACTTTCATACTGCAGCTTCCAACTGCATGGTTATTGTCTAACGATTAGTGTTTGGGATTAAAATGAGTCAAAAATGCACCGAAGTACTGCTTTGGCTCCTGTTATATCTATGCAAAAAGGATGCGAGTCCTTTGATCATTTCTGCTGATTAGTAATTTTAGATCTGTTTTTTGTGTGTCTGAGAGAGTTGAAAGCACAGAACTTCTTCAGTACCTAATAACATTATGTTTTATACTTGTGATAGTATATGATATATTAAGTGTGGCTTACACTAAATACATTCATTTTCATAAGTTCTTCTGTATGGTAATCTTATGATTTGTAGTTCTTTTCTGATTGGGAATAAAATTCTAATATAATTAAATAACATCAAGAATAGTCTGTGGTGATGTGATACACAACGTTTGGAATGAAGTGAGCAACATAGCAACTGACCCTGTTGCCAAGCCTTTAATGTGCTTTTTTTGATGTGCACATCTTTTAGTAAAATGGCATCTTTCATATGGCATGTGTTGTGGAAATTAGGAAGAATCTATCAGACAGAAGTTTCAATCTTGGTGAGAGACTTTCTCCCATAGAATTAGGCTTGGCTTTTTCAGGGGCCAAAGAATACGTTTTAGGCCCATGTATTGTGTCTGCTGTTGCCTTTTAAAGGGTTTTTAACATTTAATTGTCTTAGGAGAATCTGGTGAGAGTTCCTGGACACATCAACACTTTTCTGTTGCTTGTCGTTAAATGTGACCAAGTTCATGGTTTAGATCAAACTAAGAGGACCCTACATAATTAATTTATTTCTCTCTGTATAATTAGATTTCTGTGCCTACTAGAGTTTAGTGACTGCATAAAATACAAAATCTGGTGAAGTTTATGGTCCAGCACAAAGTCAGTGTGTCAGATATGTGAAATGAATGCAGCCGATATGTGTAGGAATTCAGAGTACACAGTGGGAGTACAAACAAATCTGAAAGACCAGAACTCATTTTAAAAGATCTTTCCCTTAGAGTATGGAAAAATCTTGAAAGTTTGACATTCTGAGGAATTTCATTATAAGTCACTCTTTCTGTGACAGTTGACTTTCAGGCTCCCGTCATGATCTTGCTGTGCTAGCTGAAGTTTGTGTTGAAGAGCTCAGGCATTTGGAGCAGTGTGTGGTGTGAAGCGATATGATGTTTACATATGCAGGTTGCATATGCGCACTATTTTTGCAGTCTGTATTCTGTGCACTTCAGATTCTATATGGGTGGATTCAACTCATTAATAGATTACTCATCATTTATGGTGAAGTATATTTTCAGGTCCCCTAGAGTTTACACTCAGGAGGCATAGCAGACAACAGAAATAAGCCAGCTGGACAGTTTTGCTATTCATCTTTTCCTGAGTGTCTTCAGCTGAACAGAAGTGATGAGTTGTCCACAAAATAAAATGTCAGTTTTAATTTATTTTAGTCTCAGAGGTAAGAAACCATCTATGCCAGCATCTTGGTAGAAAAGAACTCTTACTTTACAAATATAAGAATGAATCCCTAGGGTTAGCACACATGAGGAAGAGGAAGGACTCTAAGCAGCCCTTCTTCCCTTTGGGATACAAGAGCTCTCCTAACACATGTTCCTGGCATTGTCAGTTCAGTGGAGGAGAACCCACACTTGGGACTCTGGCACAACAAGGGACAGTAGATAAAAGATAAAAAGAAGTACATGTAGACAACTTAAATGAGGCAGAAAGCTGATTAGGGCCACTGTTAATTAATTGTATTCAAGTAGAAATGTTTTAGGATCTGGAAGACCTGCTAGGTTTAGTAGTGTGCCTTATACTGAAGTTTAACAGTAACATGTATAGTCTGGATCTGTTCTATGAATACTCTATCGTTTCTAGAGAAGTGACAAGTATCTGTGGGAAGAGTGTTATCTGTCTGCTCCATCTGACAGGAACGAGAATAAAAGTGTGTGTGTTTGGTTTGTTGGTCATTTCCTCTGGACATGTGATGTACAAAAATCAGATGCAGAGTAGAGTAAGAAAATGCAGTCATAGAAGGTCATCACTTACATAGTATCTGCACTTGGCAAGTGAGCTTCATATTGTAGTGAAAGGTAACATTCCTGAAAAGACGTCAACAAAATTGCTCTGAACTAAGAGCTGTGTTATCAATAGAGTTTACTATTGCAGCTAACCAAAGGGACATATAGTTTTCAATTAGGAATAGTTTTTGCCATGTACACCAGAAGGATTCCTGAGAACTTTTATTGTAGTTTCTCATGAATTTTCTTGAGGCCAGTTGGTTGTATCTGTAACTGTAGGTTACTCTTCACAGACAACCATTTGTTTGGACTCAGAAAGACCCTTGAAATTAGATGACCTCTTGTTACTGTTAAGTTTTATAAAGTTTAATTAATGCTTTTATCAAAGAAATTCATTACCTTTACAGTTAAGATCTAAACAATAATTAGTAGCTTTTAGGAATTAGATGATCATCTCATGCTATATATCTTAGACTGCACATTTAACTTTATATGCTTTGACATTTTGTTTTATTTACTATTGTAGGGTCTCCCAAGGTGCTTTAAGCAAAAAGCTGCTATGAAAATAAAGTGATAGATGAAATCCTTTCCCCAGGAGTATTTTGGGAAAACTAGGTTATCAGGTCATTGTTATATAGGGCCAATAGTTACGTGGTAAAAGCAGTTTCAGTAACCTGCTAAAAATGCATAATGTCTTCTGGCTTATCCATCACACTGTGCAAAGAGAGTTCCTGAAACTATCACAACTCGTCTTTCTAAAAATGTGCATTCTGCCTCCCAAAGTGCGGGGCTCAATACTGAGTGAGAATCGCATGAGGTAGAGTTAAAGGCAGAAGGGCGCTATGATTTTTCGTAGTTAAGAATTATCCTGCTTTTTTTGATCTTTTATTTTTTCTTACATAAATTGGGGTAAAAGACGAGTTGAGCTAGCATTAGGGCAAGGATTGTGTAATAGGAATCTGCAAATTCTGTGTAATTTTTTTCAAGCTTTTTTTCTCTTGATTTGTCTCAGGATGCAGTATGCAAGCTGCACCCAGTGCAGTTCTTGAGGTGAGTTGGCCAGGGCTGATCTGTTCTCTTGTGTTACTGAAATCTGTTAGAGTTACAATTGTGTGAGATCACAAGTGTGGCTAATGACATCCAGCATGTAGACTGTAGGGAACCTGTGTATGGCTGAAGTCTGAACGTGCCATCAGAAGACTGCTTGTGCTTATCTAAGAGCAGTTATATCTGCTTCTTAGCTCTGTGAAGATAACTACCCACAAGTGCCTATCTTCTTGAGATACAAGGCACAAGGGGTTTGCTTGACACATACCACCCTTGCTCTCCCTTAAGATTTTGCTGGGGAAGGAGACTAGAATTTTAGCTTTCCAATATGCTGAAGGAAATATTTCTAAGTGAGGTGAAGGGCACCTAATACATACAGATGGCTTTTTCTTGAAAAAATAATTTATCTAAGTCTGAATAAAATGAATTAACTTGAGCCTTACAGTGCTCTGTAAGAAAAATAGCCCAAGCCCATATACCTCGACCTCAAATATTGTTCAACTGAATTCTTACAATTAAGATAATTGCTTATGTTTTTCTCCTTCTTATCTTAAAGAGAAATAAGCATCAGTGCAAAACCCCGTTATTAAGAATCTGAAGTGCTGTCATTGTTGTATACCTTTGTATACTCTCAAAAGCAAGAGACAGAACGCTCATTAGTGCTTTAATAACTGGTTGTCATTTGCTAAAGAATGGACACCAAGAATACCAGCTATTCATATACAGGAAAATGTTATTTTTTTGAGTCACTGAAAAGCCTGAGAATGCATAGTTATTAATTTCAATCTAAAGAAACAAATTTACTGACTGGTAGTGAAACCAGTTTTCTGGTAGACAAGAAACAAATGTTTATTGTGGATATTGTTTCAGCTTTGGGCAAATCCTCTGAGCTAGGTTTATACACTCTCAGTCCTCTTAAAATAAGTTTCTCCTCCATTTCATGTTTGTGTTACATCGTTGTGTAGGTGGAGATAAAAGGTATTTTTAAATCTGAAAGGTTGTTTTATTCAAAGAAACTCACTGAATCACAATACCAACTTTATTAATTCTCAAATCAGTTTGGTAGTATCATCTCCAAAATTCCCCTATTTACATGCTTTCATTCTTTGCTTATATATATTATTACACATACCTATATATGTATAAATCAGTTTTAATATTATATTATCATCTAATAAAATCCTCATGAAGGCCTGGAAATTTGAAATAGCTCTTCATTACTCATGGCAAAGCATTTGTCTCTTGCATATCTGAATATTGAAGGTTTCATTACCAGTCTGTGAATTGGCCCCGATTGATTATTTTGAAAAAAAAAAAGAATTTAGCAGCGTGGAACACTTTGGAACAAGCTTTATTTTTTTTAGCAATGTTGTTAGTGTATTGTGGAATATCACATTGTATTAACTTTCTTTTTTTTTTTTTTTTTTTCTGACTTGCTTACTTGAAGGAAATAGGACAAAATGCAACATAACCTAAACTTTAACTGTATGATATAGTTTAAAATCTTTTTTTTCCTGTAAATAGTAGCTATCACCAGTGCACAGTATCTTTAAAAAGTGACACAGTAGTTCATTGTGAATTCTCAAGGAACAGTTTGCAATGATTGGCTTTCTGCATTACTATCCAAATATCACAAACTATGATTCAGATTTTGCTTTCAGGGTCCTGCCTTTACAAAATAGCCTGTCCTGTAGACAGTCAATCAATTCTGTGTACTGTAATTGTGTTAAGACAGCATCTCAAAAATCTGTTTACAGCTATCTGTCCATCGATCCAGAAACAAAGCAAGGACTGAAAAATAAGAAGAACTGTCAAAGCCTAAATGCTTCCTTGCTGATTCTTATAATACACAGGGTAAGATCCAGAGATACTGGTAACTATTATAAAGATGGTACTTGCAAATTCCTGTCAAGCAGTAATACCTGATATGACAGTGTTAATTTCTACTCTCACAATATGAATTCATAGTGTGGTTTTACATCTCAGTACAAAATTACTTGATGAGATCTTTAGAGATCTTACTCTGGAATCTGCAGCCCTGACTGTACCTTAAATTACAATATTTATTGAATTTCACCCGCATTGAACAAAATGCGAATTGTACAAGCTAGAGAAGGATGGACCTCAGACCCTTATGAAAGCAGAGAGAGAGAATTAGCAGGTCAAGGTGGGGTTTTTTTTTTGTTTCTTTTTTTTTATGGTTCAACACAATTCTCCTTAATTTGCAGAGAGAAAGTAACATGTTACAGGTGATTCTTGTTGGGGAGTCTATCATTGCCAGGTGCTGGGAAACATGGAAAATATGCTGAAAAGAAGAGGGAGGCTTACATGTTTGCCTTACAGCTCCAGATTTTACAGATTTCCTTTCAGCTGCTTTTTAGCATTTGACTGGGATGGGCAAAAGACTCTTATAGCACCTGTCTGATGAAGGACCCTTGGCTTGAGTATGTAGCAATGAGTGAGTAATTTACAGGAAAATGCAAAGGAATACTTATTTTATGCCATATTTGTTGTTTTAATAGATATTTTGTGTTTTTCCTGACCTTTATCCTTTACTCTGGACCATATTGCTTAATTTTGTGCAGATGGACACAAACATTTCCCTTGCAAGTATAAAACATGGCTTTGAAATTTTGTGGATACTCACATACTGTGGTGAGAAGGGTAGGTTGATAGGCCTTTCATATTTCAAAGGCTTTTGATAGTCCTAGCAGAGTTAGTTTGGACAGCTAAACTTTGTCACTGGAAGTTCATGAATTAGATATGGGGTCTGAAAAGAGATGTGCCATCATTAATTGAGTTTGTCAAGAATATTTGCCTGTTTGAATCTCTGTACATGCCTTGTTTTGGGAAAAAAAAAAAAAACCAAAACATTCCCAGTTGTTATTCCTCAGATTTCCATATGTAGGGATCATGAAATCTGTTCCAAGCAGCAATGTGTACCATATTCATTCTTATGTTGATCCAGATATAGCAGTCTTTGTTACAGAGAGACCTCGAATCTTAGTGAAATCCCTATATCCACTCACCCATGAGCAATGTAGCTTTTTATTTTTAATACAGGAGAAATGAAGCTCAGTATTATACCTCATTAAAGAAAGCACATGGATTCTTAAATGGGTGCTTTATTAGAGGCATTAGAAATATAATTAGTTCCTTCTCTTTAGAATAGTTGTGGATTATATTTCACTTTCAAAGTGAATTTGGAAATTAAGGGTGCTGCAGTTGCAAGTTGAAGATAGCTGTATTTCAGCTTTCTGTATTTCAAAACAGAATATTTCCATGAGAGCCATTCATACAAATGGGCCAAGACATATCACAGTCTTCTATAAGTGCTGCCGATGCTCGAACCTTGTCAGGTTTGTGCTTCCTGATCTTCACTACAAAGGAATTGTGAAAACATGTCACTTTATCACTTTGAGGAATTAATTTGTCATCCAGGGTTTTTTAATCTCCGAGAGCATAACCATTTCCGAATTGTTTGTTTTATAACTCCGCTCTGAAAGAGAGATGTTACCTGCTTTGATGTGCCTGTTGCTCTCACCACAGGGAAAATATAACGTGTGAGTAACTAAAACATTTCAAGTGCCTGAGGGTCCTGAATGTGCTGCTCAGAGGGCTTGGCTGTGGCCAGGGCTGTGAGTGCACCACAGCGATGCCAACGTGCCGCCGGCCTCACACGGGAGCTGCCTCGGCCATGCACTGCACGGCCCACCTTCCCACCAAAACCACTTGGGACTCTGGCACTGCGTGACCCAAGTCACTATTTGGGTCATGTTCTGAGGTAAAAGCAAATCGTGTATCTTTGATTGTGTACAGTGTCTGTTTCTCCTGAGGTAACATTAGGGAGATTTCTGACAAGAGAAACCATGTATTATTAAACAACATTTTGAGTCGTGTGTTTTCAGCAGATCGCTCTGATCTTTGCTTTCCTTTTCCTGCTTGGAAAGAAAGAGTTTGGAGAGATATCACTACTGAAGGCTTGATGTCTCTATGGATGGGGGTTATTTCTTAAATTATTTAAGAATCATTGTATGCTTAATTTTCTGTCCAATACTAAAAAATCCAGTTGGAATTTCACTGGTATTTTTCTCAGAGTGTGAGCACTTGATTTCTGAAGGTATCTAGTTTAAACTGCCTAACTGCTTGTTGCACTTTACAGCCTCTTCTCCAAATCCTGACAACCTTTCCCAACTTTGCTTCCATTTTCTTTGCACTGCTTCCATCTTGATTTAATGAGAATCTTGATCACATGTGTTTTTAAAGATTTTTTTTTTTTTTTCAGTTTTTGTGAAGCTGCTCAGGAGCTACAGTGCATGACAACAACCTGAAAATTAATTGCTGGGTTTAACGCTATATGTTTCTATATACATACATGGAAATATAAATAGAACATTCTTGATAACTTATTTATGAAGGTTGGACTAGTTGGATTGTTGATATCACACTGCAATAGTTAAGAGTTTTATCAAGATGAAAAATTTAAATGGAAAACCAACTTTGATCACAGATTTACTATTAACAGTAATAAAAGCTTTAAACTGGAACTAATGGAGGTCAGAACCATAAGCCAGAGCAGTAAGATTCACAGTGACATGGATAAGAGCCAAATATGGAAAAATATGGGTACTTTTAAAGTAAGGTCGCTGGAAGGGTGGACGGGAAAAAGACTCTCTTTAATATCTATATTTTAATACAGAACCCATATGGAATAACCTGGAGAAACTGGAATTTTTAAATTGTATTTTACTTGGTTTACTGGTAAATCTCTTGGAATAACTTGATGGCATATCAGCACAGGAGTCATAGTTGTCTCTGAAAGATGCCAGTGGATAAAGGAAATTTGCCTTCAAGCAGTAAGCTGCCTTGGTTCCTGAATGTGGTTCAGAATCTTGTTGAAGGGCTGAGAATTTTTTTCCCAATACACAGGACTTCTCAGTAGAGATCATCAATGGAGACTTCAGTGCTTGTTGGGAAAGGTTTTAACAGCACAGACAGAAAAGAAAGTTCTTTCTGCCTCTTTTACTTCTCAAGTCTTGTTGCCTGACAGTCTGTCACTGCCTTCCTGTGCTTGCTCTCTTTGAGACCGCAAACTTAGGAACCAAAGCTTGGTTCTTAAAGATAGGCAGCCTGCAGGATTTACTACCTAAGTAAGCCTAGGAATAAGTTGAGAATGGTGTTTTTCCAACTTAATATTTGATTTAACATATATTTAAGTGTTTGTATACACATGCTATCTTACTCACATCTGTATGTAAACATATAGATCAAAAAATCAGGCTACACCGCTCAGCTCAAGTGAAAAAGCCTGGAGATACCTCTTCCAAAACTCTGATCAGGGCATTGCTTATTTTTAGAGAGCTGGAAGCATTTGCTTTTTGTGTTGGGTAATTGGTTGGGGCTTCTTTGGATTTTTTTCTCCGTCTTGTCTCATGATAGTATTCTTTACAAACCATCTTTGACCTGAGCCAAGCTACTTAGGCTACTGTTGGGATAAGAGTGTATCCTTTCCAAGATCTCACTGTTACTGTAGGTAGGCTTTGGCTCCATGGAGGCAAAGCTGGGAGCTGTGGTCTGTGACTGACAGTCTTCTAGGATTTTATTTTTGCTACTTTGAATGAAGATCTTTAGGATTCTTGTATAGCAGTTAGGAAAGAGTGGATTCCCTTGTGCACAAATGAAAAGGTTTTAGGATACAGTTGTCAATTTGTGTTTATATATTGCATGCCTTGAGGTAGGAACACCCATGTGTATAATTGTGTGTGAACATGCATTCCTTGGGCACAGTTGCCCATATGAAATAAAACCCTCATCATTTAAAATTCTCCTAGTGTGGAGGAATGCAGAACATTTCAAGCACCCATATCAGAAGCAGTTATTTCATGTAGAGTCTTTTGTTACCTTCCTGATTGTTGACTCTGTTAGCTAAGGCTTAAATCAATGTCTGTGAACATGAAAAAAAAAATTCTCTACAGACAAACCACTCTGTTTTGTCGTGATTGAATTTATGTTATGCTGTGGTCATCATTCAGTGAAAAATCAAGAGCTAGTAATAGTGGCTCCACATCAATACAGTCAAATCACCGCTTAAAACTGGAGTTATAATCCTTTAAATTTAATTTTGTGGGTAAATTGCAGCTGCCAGCTCCTCAATTTGATTGGTTCCAAAACCAACCTAACATAAGAAATTGAAAATGCCAGGAGGCATCAGTCCTGTAAATATATTAGTGTACCATCTGGAGTGTAGTGACCTTGGACATTTCACTTGGCCTTAGTATCTTATTGCTGGAAGTAATTCAGCTATTAATACTTGACTGAGTTTATGCCTCAGACTAGACAGAACTCGATCTTTACTTTTCACTCAAAGAGCAGGTGACATCTAATTTAATAACATATCAAGTGTACTTAATAATAATTTGTTAGTTTTTTTATAGAAAAAGACCAAGCAAACAAATATAGATTATTTTGCAATGTACTGTATGGTGCAATACAGGGAAAAGAACAAGCTTTCTGGATTTCATGACAGCCTCAGTGAAGCATAAGAACTAATTTTAGAGATGTCTGCCTTTGAGCTATTATTTATCCGATTTCAAAAAAATTCTAACTGATTGCACCTTAATCATTATCAAGTTTTGGGGAAATGGAGGGGGTTGGACTAGAAGATCTTTCGAGGTCCCTTCCAACCCTGAAGATCCTGTGATACTGTGACGAAATTGCTGTAGTACTAGTGAAATGTTACATTATTGATACAGGGCCCAGTGAAGTTACTGGAAAGAATTCTATTGATTTGAGGTAAGCTAAATATCAAGAGCTTTACAAACTAACTTACATCAGGGAGGTGCATGGTATCAAACTTTTGGCTCACTGGAAGTTAATTGTGGTCTTAATCTCACTTTATCCAGCCTGCAGCTGACATGTACCTGGATATTTAATTATGTGCGTGTGGGTGGGCTTTGTTACCATCAGTCATGCTGCTCTTGTAACATTAGAGGTGCCTGTAAGGACTGGTGCATTAGGTTGTGAATAACAGAAGTTTTAACACCAACTGCCTTCTAATATATAGTTGTTTGCTACAGTATCAAGAGTGTTATACAGAACTCTGTACAGGAAGCATATTAGTAACATAGAAATCTTAAGTAAATTAGTGAATAGCAAAATGGTGGTTTCCTACTTTCTTAGCAATATCTAAGGCTTTGTTAATCTTAGAAAGATTGTTTTAATTAGAGTTTGAATCTGTCTCAAGGTAGGCACTTCTAACACGATTGTTGGAAAAGAATTTTAAAGTAAATAACATTTCTCCAAAACAGTGAGATGTCGGTGAATATTTCAAGTATGAAATGCATTCCACAGAGAGAAGCTAACAGAAGGCTTTAGAGCACTCCAGGGTTAATAGTTCATTTAAAAGCAGCATTTTACATATAATATGCTTGTTTAACCTTCCTTGTAAATGAAAATAAGAGTATTTCTAAATTCAGACTGACAAAATGAAAGCAGTTTCTTTGCATGCCAGGATTTACATGAAGATGTCCATCTTGTAAAGGTGAGACCACTGTAGAGTGGCTGCACCATGGAAGCCTTGTCTGCTCCTCTGTGCAACCTTCTGCACGAAGCAGGAATTGAGTCCAGACTGAGCTGTGCCACTGGAGCTACAAAATAGAATCAATATATGTAAAACCAGCAGAAAGCAAAGTGTGAAATGTGAGGAAATATTAAGTTTAAACTCATATACATGATTTGCTCAAATATTAAATGATTGAGAAACAAATTGCTAGCAAATTACTACTGCTGACATATGAACTGCCCTGATGGAAGAAGGCCTGGGAGGAGGGAACTTGAAGGAGAGCCTGTTTTGGATTGATAGAAGGGTCAGGGCTTCCCTTGAGTAGAATGGCAGATCTTCCATCAGACTGTCTCCATGCCCTGCTCATTGGGGGCAGAATTTCATCTGTTAGATACTTGTGCTCTCATAGTAGCACACTTTAATGAATTAAACTCAGAAAACATAAACAAAATTAGAAATACACTGATCTGCTGATTTTCTTGAAGCATAGCCTAAACTTAGGTAGTTTTCAGTTTCATCTCTGCCAGATAATAGTACTACCAATAGTTAGCTGTTGTACAAGGAGTTTCAAAGCCTAACTTTTTATTGCTTGATTATTTATTATTTACTTGTTGTACCGATGGAGAGGGAGAGCTTTTTTACAAATCTTTGGAATTCTAAGGTCTGTTCTCTGGTGACTCTTGTTGATAATCCTTGCCATATACATTTTGATAGTAATCCCTACTGCATAAGCAATGGTAATAGCCAGTATGGTGGAAGCTGGCATGTCACAGAATTTATATTCAGTCTTCTGCCTCCATCCAGACCATGAAAACTCAACACTTTCAACCATAGTGGTTAAGGATTTTTTTTTGCATTTTAAAGAGAAAGGTATTAAAAAAAGATAAAAAATAATCTTCCCCTTGCTTGCCAGGTCTGCCTTCTCCCAGCTCTTACACTTGTGAGGCTTTGTTTCTCTAACAATATCATTGGTCCTTCCATCCTGATGGGGAAAAGTAGGTTCCATGGGTCATGGCTGTGTTTGGCAGAATGGGCTGATAGGCTGTCTACGGTGCCTCCTGCCAAACCCATTTGGGGAATTTGAGTGTGACAGCTAATACAATGTCTTTGTTTCCTGTTCTCCCCCACTTCTTCTTTAAGCCAAAGTAAAAGCAATGTTTAACACACTGTTAATGAACTCCAGGAAAGTGTCTGGGTAATGTGGTCATTCCTGGCAATCTGTGATTTGAGAAACTTGAAACTGAGCATAGTGGTGCTGACTGCAGGCAGTGCAATAGGAAACAGGATCCCCAGTTGATAAATAGTACCAAAAGGAATGATTCCAATTAGTGGGAGGCTTCAGGACTGCTGAGCGGCTTGCTTTTCTTTGTATGTTTGTGTTTTCAAAATTAAACTTTGTTTTCCCAATCTTTCTGCTTATGTGGAAGAGGTGATGTTTTCATTCTCAAAGTAGTTGCTGAAATGGCATAAATACTAAGGCACAAACACTCCAGTGTTTGCTGAGGGTTGGAGAACACAAGTATAAACTTTCAGCTTATATGACACTTCAGAAATGCAAGTTTGGTGCCTCAGATAGAGACAGACAGAACCAGCTAAAAAGTCATTCCTAAACCACAAGCACTCCATTGAAGGAAGAGAAATAGACTTGGCAGACAAAACAAACAATGCCGAGTGTGCTGTAAAGCCCAGCGCTTTTCTTTTTATTTTTCAACTCAGCTGGAACACCACTGAGTGATTTACAGCAAAGACAGATTCATAACTCTCACATCCCCGCCTTTTGGTCTTACAGACATACCTGAAGGAACCTTTTCCCCCAGCCTGCTTTATCCAGGTTGTTTTATCTGCTGTTTGCTTTCATATAGCTGGCACTGACACTTTTTACAAATGTGGAAGTTCCTTGGGAACAATTTTTTTTAACTCTTAAAGACCTGTCCATGCAGTGAAGTTGTTACTCTGTTGTATACCTTTCCATCTAGAAACTGTGTTCCAGAATAAAAGTGATTAATCCAGACTGGAGTTAATTATCCTGGGAAGAAAAAAACTAAAATTCCTTTTGCTTGCTATGTTTATCCTGGGAGTTAGACCAGAATAGCTTAGCAGAATTGGCAGAATATAGTTATGACTGATGGGAAATTTCCCATGTAGACAAATCTCAGACACACGGCCTAAAATGCCAGGTTTTAAAGAAACTACTGACAGAAGAAAGCTCTCTTCCCAGACACTGCCAAGTTCCACATACAGAAATTTGAAGCTTCTCCTGCCTCAACGTGACTTTTTTTCTTAAATAACTCCATTGGTTCTGCCCAAGTTTTCTGCTGAAGAGGCATCTATTCATAGCACAGGCAATGGTAGGTTACTTTTTTATATGCTCTGTAGGCCATTGAGCATCAAGGCATTGCACAAAGGATTCAACATTTGAATTACAGTTTCTTAAATTCAGGAAGGAGGAAGTTCTTTTGCAATAACTTAGGTAAGGTGCAGTGCATCAGAGCTTGTTACGTTGATGGTCCTTTACTCTGACATTTTGATTTAGTTTAAAATTCTGTTTAAACTCTACTTCTAGGTGGTGATTCTTAAATTTTTTATTGCCAGTCTGTTTAGAACTAGTCTACCCAATTTGTTTTCCTTCTGTGGATTGGCTGACAAAAATACAAAAGGAAGCAGTAGCTTGGAAATCATCTCTGCAGCTCTAAAGAATCTGAGGATTGACAGAGGAATGGACTTACTAGGAGGATTCAGCTCTGGTAATTCTATGGTTGCTCTCCTCCCTAAAAGATGAACTGTCCTACCAAACTCTCAAGATTAAATGTCCTATATTTAGGTAAACTCTTTAAGGTCTGAAAAATCTAGTTAAAATGCTACCTATTGTATCTTTTTTTGCCGGTGGTGTTTTAAAACAATGTCTACATATGTATGGTAATTCCCGAAGAGTTAAAAATAAAAGTATCTTACATATTTTGATGCCGGTTTCAGTAATTCTTACAGCCTGCAGTTATCAAGGATTCGTCTATACTGGGGTGATTATTAAAGATAAGGATTGGTATTTCTGCCTAAGATGGAGATGTCAGAATTCTGCTATTCTATTAGGCCCATTTAATGATTGTAAGGCATCCCATCAAGGTTTAACTTGCTCCCTTCTAAATTGCTAAGTATGTAATTTTCTCCTCAGGTATGGGTTGTGTAATCAGATATCCAGGTAGTTTTGTCATTTATGCAAAACACTTGAAGACTAGGAAAGAAAGCATCCAATCTCATTTAGGGACAATCTTATAGATATGGTATAAATTGACAGTTGCTATTGTAGAGAAGAAAGGATTAACTGCTCAAAGAAATTGTGCTGATCCTCAGAAGTTTGTGTTTTGGTTATCTGAAGAGTTATTAGCTTGAAATTCATTTTGTTAAATAGAATTTTGGTCTTTAAACTGCTGTCACATTTATGCTAATAAAAAGCATAATTTTCAGACCTACAAAATGAAAACCTGCAGAAAGCATAAATCTATCCTGAGTCACTCTGGGTAATCCTATAGGCAGGGAATTTCTAAAACAAATACCTGGAAAGAAGCAACCCTTTTTGACAGGCACATTTGCTAGGCACCAAGGCAGTTCTTTGAGACATTTCCTCTGAATTAAGTTCAGCTGTTCTCACTGCAGGGAGATTTCATTATTCATTTAACTCTTTTGGGAACAAAGGTACAGATCTAAATATCTTTACCTTGAAAGAGCTGAACTCCCTCAAATGTCTTTGCTTATTATGTATCACCAGATCAGCCCTGCAGTTTTAACACAGAGGACCAAATGTATCCCACATGTATCCCATCTTTCAAATTCAGTGAAACTATACTGAGGGTGAACTTGGCTATCAACAACTTTTTACATCTAAATACCAGGGTCATTGCTTAGATCCTGTAGTCCTTGATGTAATTGTTTTACAGCTTGTGAAAGGAGCAAGCTATTTAAATATTCAAGGAGCAAGGACTGCCTGTGAGAGCAGCAAGAGGCCTCCTCCTTTAAATGGGTAACAGGCTAAAGAGTTCTAAGTATAGAGAGGGAAAGAAGAAACTTCCTGTGGAGGAGGATACCTGGCGAAACACAAAGACAGACTTTTCAGGAGGACAAAAAGGGGGAAAATCTCAAAAGTGTTTAAGCTAAAAATCAAGGAAAATTAAGTTTTGTGGGGTTTTTTTTGTTTTTTTTTTTTTTTAGCAAATTGTAAAATGGAGCAGTAACACAAAATTCCATTGCTCTGCCCAATCATTAAAGCCCCATTTCTGGTTAGAGAGAACCAAACTCATCTTTATGCCACTCAGACCTGGGGGTTTTTTCTTTCTCCTTTTGTTTTTTGTTTCTTCTCCTCCTCCTCAAAGGATGTTTCCAATTGTGGAATTAGTTTTAGTACTTAGACACAAGTACACTGAGGAAAGAATCAAGGCCATTGTCTTCCTTTCTTTCATTATCAAACTATTATTCCTGTGGCTTTCTACACCTTTACTTGAGTTGGAAAAGTATTCAAGTCTACTAACTGTGCTTTGTACTAATCAATCATGGTGTGTGGGAGAGAGCAAGTGGCTGTGATAAAACTGAAGTCCACTGAATATACAGAGATATAAAGTGGATTTGTGGTTGCCTTTATAAGGACATATCTGAGGAAGGCTTTTTGCTTTTAAAAGGAAGTGCTTACTGACTCTATTGAATCTATGCAACTTTAATCTGCTCAAGGAACTTCCTTATTTTTTTTTTCTTAAAATGCAACTGTGGGGCCTTAGAGGCTATAACATTTAGAGTTCATATCCTACCTGTTTCAAACAATGTGACAAGCAGTTTGTCTCCTGGTCAGAGACAAATGGGAACGGGTTCTAGTATACTGAAGTGTCACACTGCAAAGATAGTCTGCTGCCATAGCTGGGGCAGCAAAAACTAGGACTGCCAAGAACTTGCTTGGTTTGGATCCATTTAAAGACAGGTTTGGGTGATTTTTGTTTAATTTTTTAAAGTATGTACGTTTCTGTCTTGAAGGTGTTTGCTGCAATTTGAAGTGAAACTTTAAAAGTGCATCATCCCATCTGTCAGGTCTGAAGAGCCCCAGGGAGAACTTATCCTTAAGCAAAAGCTTTCCTACAGCTGGTAACTCCTTGAAAGTGTAACATATTTGTCAGATGATCATATTTCCCTCAGGGACCTCCTAGTAGGAGACATGGGGCTCTTTAGTATGTGGAGAAAGGCAATGAAATACTTGCCTTCCTGGAAGAGCACTCAGCCTTCAGCACTGCACTCACTAGCTGCAGTATCTCTGGGATGTACAAACAGCTGCCCGAATTGTGTGCCCATCCCTTACATCTGTTGAGATGCTAGATTTACACTCCTTCAAAACAAATATCCTTTCCTCGTCTCAGAGCTGGCAAATAATGCAGTCTGAGTGTATGAAGGCAAGTTAGAGATAGCACTGAATTGGCTGCAGTTTCAATGACCAATGTGTAATCATAGTCCAAACTAACCAGGCTGGTCTTTTGAAGGGAGTAATTGCTTTCCCTTATAATGTATCTATAAATGCTATTAGAATTAAACACTGGAAAGTCATCAGGTCCATTTCAGTTACTATTAAATATGTTGTTTGGATTGTTTGTAAAAGTCTCTAGAATTGCCTCATCTTTCAAAAGGACATTCATGGAGTGGTTTGATATATTTGAAAGGGCGTAGCTTTCCAAATTCTTTCAAAGCAACCATCATTCTCTGAGCAGACTTAACATCTTCCAGAATAATTGGAATAAAAAGAAAACAGTATTAGAATCCTCTAAAACCTGTCATGAATAACAAAAAGGCTGCAGGACTGATATTGTAACCGAATGTACAGTACAGAAACTCTTTCTCTGGCCAGCAAAGTGTTGTTCTCTGTGTTTATTAGAAGGCAGAACATTGAGCTGAGTTGTGCTCTTGACCTCTGAATAAATATGCACCCAGTGCTTGTTCTCCAGACAGCATTCTTTTCCAACCACATCAGGAAAAGTTCCCCAAAGCATTTACTTCTGATTTCAGTTTCTGCTGACTACAGCTCTGTCACACTTTACACACAAAACATATGTTAGTACAATTCAGGTTTTAGTGTGGAAGCTCTTGTGATGCAGGATTTTAGATTGTTGGTCTGTTTTTTAAAATCAGTCATTTCTAAAGACAGAAAGATGGATTTTTCCACAGACTTGTGTTGGCAGGTGAGTTATGCAGCCTGCTATGCATCACAATTATTAAATATGTGCATGTTATTGTGGGAAAATGGTTGCATGAGCACCTAGATGTTTTGCAGCTGACTGAGGAGGAATGTGTTAATCATAGCACACAGCTGGGGTAGCTACTGGGGAGGCAAGGCCACACTATCTTTGACTGTTGCAATTATACAATAACAGGTTGTTTTTGCAGTAAGAAAGGCATGGGAAAAGTGGGAGAGACTGATCCTTTGTACATGCACCAATTAGGAGCTCAGCTTTGCACTATGTATGAGTTAATTAACTAGAGTATAAATATTGGGTAAGCACGATTAATAAACGAAGCTCGTTGATCACTCTTATTGAGTGCCCGGGTCTTCCTTCCGTCGGCAACATGTTATACTATAAAGTTGAGGGAAAATTCTATGTATGTAAATGTATGTATGTAAAGTGTGTGGTATGTGTATGTATGCCTAGTTACTAGTCAGTAAGCTGCTTCGTATCAGCTTCCCCTTCAGTGAAAGAAGCCAAAGGACTTTGGTCACCAGATCTTAAGAAGTCCAAAGGAAGTGAATTTCCTGCTTTGTTAATAGTCTTTAATCAGTCCAAAAATAATAAGCCAGAACTTTACTGAACCATGTAAACCCAGACTCCTACGTCAGTGAGAGTTAACCAACCTTTTTTCATGAGACACTGGATGGCTGACTCTCTAAGCTCCTTAATCTTCTTGGCTACATTGAAAAGTACTATGTAGTCTTGGAGAGATGCTTTTGGAATTGTTTTTTCCAGTGCAATATCTGGATATGAGAGGTGTGAGGTAAGGATCGGATGAGAAGCAATTCATGGGAGGCAACACCATCAGACCTTGTTTTCTAGAAGGACAAGAGCCTGGGTTTTGCAGGCATTGCACTTCACTAGTGCTTTCAAAATCTAATCTCTAATTAGTGCTTGTCTGTCTATTTTCTCTTCCTTGGCTCTTGAAAGCATAGACAACATTTTGGAGTCACCTTCTGTACTACTCATTCAGCAAGTTTTTTCTTTCAGTGTAATTATTGTGGAAAATAAGTAAGTGCAGAGTATGTCTGGGAGGAGATGAGCTCGCCACATATCTGCGCAGTCAGGCCGATGTGATTGTCACTGGAGCTGACATCAGGCAGCTTGTATCTCATCAGCAAAGGGTTTTCCTCCCCTTTTCAGCATTCATTTCATATCCAGTAAAGGATGCAAGAGGACTGAAAGGCTCTGTTTACTTGCTCTGCTTGTGTGCACTGTCTTTCAGTCTTCTGGGCACTTACAGAAGTGGAATAAGCAGCCCGCTGTCTGGCCTGCTCAAACTCTTTACCTCAGCTGAGAAAGCCCAGAGTTGTTACTCCTTGGGACAGTCTTTTTGGGATGTCAGCACCTGCCCACTCACATTGTGGATTGCTTTAACTTCTTCCAGATGGCAGAATTTTCTTTCACTATGAGCTTGCTTTGAATTTAAATCAACAAACTAGAGACTGTAAGCTCACATCAAATATATTGAGCAGTTTTAAAGATGATTTTATAGTAATGTATTTTCATATTTGAAATCATAATGTGTAGTATGGCAGCACAAGACATAAGAATACAGCCTGTCATTGATTATTATTGCAGAGGACAAAGTTCCCATCTTAGGCTGGATATTTACGATGGAAGAAACAGTGAATGAGAGATAGAAAGAATTGGGTTCAGCACTTAGACTTGCCTGTGTCTAAATGCTGAATATCCCGCTTTACACTGTACAATTTACAATGTCTTTTACCTTGAGAAACACCTATGAAACATAAGCTTTAGTAAATAATTAGTTGAAAACCATATTTTGTGAAGACACTTACCTTTCAACGAATTTTATATCTGACTGGCATAATTGGGCATTTCATGCTGTAGTCCTCTGAGCCCTGCATCAGAAGGAGTTGGCAGAGGCATGGAGACATATAAACTACTTATGCTATTTCTTTATCCCTGCAAGAGTACCTTAGAACTGGGGAGCATTTAGTACAAGGCTTGTGATAAATTTTAACTTTGTTAGCAATTTTCTGTGATGCAGTGGACCAGAATGGAAACTTTTCTAGATGAGTATCCTAAGTGTTAGCTGTGGCTATTTAGTCTTTGGAAAGGATCTCAGGTAAATCAGAAATTGACTCAGTAAAACTGAAGCACCTTTTCTTTAAGTGTTTGTATTGCAAATGGAAATGTGATGCTAACTGAGCTAACTTTGTTGCCTGGGCTTAGAGCAGCAGAGCGACCTTGGCAATGAAATCCCAGAGCTTTTCAGGTGAGTTTTGCCACTCATGCTGAAATGTTCCTGGTGAGAGACTCCCCGTAGGTCATGGACTGGTTAGCCTAAAGCAAGCTTGTGGGGTGGTCTGTCAGTCAGAGCAATGCTTTTGACTGCAAGGTTGGTGTACCTTAAGAAATGATCTATGGTAGTTGTTTGTTGTAGTTGTTAGAAATAGGCTGACTTCTTGATGGTTCTATATGGATTGCTTGCTTCTTTCCTTTCTAGCAAGACTGTCTTTTGTGTGTGTTTATGCTTTCTCCTGTGTTTTAAAGTCTGAGAGATTTTTCATCCACCAATTTCAAAGCATGTCGATACTATACTGCCAAAATGCAGAGCTTGAAGCACAGAGTAAGGAGGTGACTTACTGCAGCCTTCTTAACAGCTTTTAACAGCTCGTAGGTCTCCTAAATCCCAAGCCAAAGCTCTGTCTGGTAGGCTACTCTGCATTCTCAGATTTTGTACAGATACTGCAAGTACATATTAAAAAGCCTACACCAGAACACAGGATTAAAAAGCGATATGTGAAGTACAATATCCTCCAAGTATTTGAAGGGAGGGAAGCAGTTGGAGGGTGACAGTCTGTTCCCTGGCAACTTCTGACATTTGTGTTAATTCTCTGTTGGAATGAAAAATAAGCCTTTTGAACTCTTCATGTAAATTGAACTGGTGAAAAACCTGTTTTCAGATTTAAACCAGAGCATAGGAGCATCTGGGTCCCATGGAAGACTGTGCCATTTGTCCGGGATCAGATGGTTATTATGTGCCTCTGGCACATGGGGTATTCTCATCCAGGTTCCTCCTTTATTTCTCACAACAACAGAATAAGTTCTTAGAGCATACTCAGAATGTATAACAGCCACAAGCTGGTCTGCATAGCTGCTACTACAGTGCCAAGGTTTGTTAGGAGTTAGTCGCATTTCTAGGCTTTATGTTTAAGAAAAATTTACTGCTTTCAACTCTGGCATCTTCTTCTGTCTAAGGAGTAGGAAACTATATAACCTATATATAAACTATATAACCTTTGCTCCTGTTCTTTATACAGTCTGGCAAGAAACCTCACCATCTGAGTAACTTGGGCCTTGATCTGGTCAGGTATTCATAACTAAATAGATATGAATTTCTGTTCAAAATGAGGAGGAATTCAGTCTTTTCAGGCTTAAAGGATGAGGTAAGTACTCAGTTGGATTGAAGCACAGACTGGCTGATGTCACAGGTGAAAGCTGTCATATTGCAGGTCATGTCCCTTGAGAGAAGCATAAGAAGGGCTTTCGTCCCTTTATTTTTTCCTCCTCCATTCATTTTTAGTGCTCCACAACCTTTCCAAAATTTGCAGGTCTTGACTGTATTGCAGTCGGACTTCCTGGTAGCAGAACTGGCTGAACTACTGTGTGATGTTTAGTTAGCTTGCAAGATGTCTCAGTTTATTTTCAAAGCGCACATACCTAGGTGAGACAGGACAACATGTATTGATTTTTGAGCAGTTTGTAAAAAGGCTTCTTGGTCTTGAGTACGTGGAAGCAGAAATGAGGCATTGTGTGAAGTTAAAAGCAGAATGCATTCTTTCAAAAATCAGAAACTGCTGATACTTCCAGATGGTATGCCAAAAAAGTTTTATTAGTCTTCCGTAGGCTTTTCACTTTTTCCAGATCCCTGCAAAATGGAGAGGCCTCTCCCTCTCATTTTCTTGCCAAGTTTAAATACGAATCTACTGTTTATCCAGATTGCTTTGGCTTTAACAAATGATTTACATTGCCTAGTTTCCTTTCGTCCGGCACATCAGATTTAATGCCTGTTGAGGTAGAGTCAGGCGTTGCTGTAGAAGGCCATTTGTTAACACTTGCATTTGAAGAACTAATTCTTTTAGGAACAGCAGGTAGGAGTAACTGACCCTGTTAAGCCACATCTGTGGACCAGGAAAAAAAAAAAAAGCTTTTTCCTTAATTTGATCTGCTTGAGTGCTATTTTGGATCATTTGATTGCCACTTCTTGTGCCAGGTGACAGCTGTCTTAAGAAAATGACTCAATTTTCTTGTTTATCATGCACAGGTCCTTTCCCAAGGGTGAGTATTTATCTATTAGAGATGAGATAACAGATATCAAGTTAAAAAAGGTTATATGACAGTAATTGAAACAGTATGTTGGCCTGACATATTTAACTATGAGTTTTTAGCTGCATATTATCTTCAAAAGGAACTTGACAGAAGGAATAGAAATTGAACCCATTTATTGATTTGATTCTTTTTTTCCTTAGGTTTAAGGAATAGAGCATTATTGGAGGAAGTGGTATTATTTCTGGCCTAGTATTTGCATATCAAAAGATGACATTTTAAAACAGAATCTTTAAAACATGCTGGTGGTTTCAATTCTCTTTGCCATATGTGAAATTAGAGGAATGTGCAGAGCTGTATTTCGTTAACTATTCAGGGAAAAGTAATTTCTCTAATGAGCCTTTAAAAAGCTGTGGAGATTTGGGTGCTTAGGACTGGACATCAGCAGCTGCCGGTGGCTCCCAGGTGGAAGGCCGTGGTTACCTGTGAACCTGCAAGTTTTTGAGTTTTGCTTTTTAGTTTTAATGTTTTTCCTGTTATTTGAAAATTTTAGACACATGAAGTCATTTCTCCCCAGCTCCTGAATGATCTCACTGGGGTTTCAGTGAGGCCTTTCTTATTAATGCTATTTCAATTCTGTGGAGATTTTTTTTAATCCTATAAAATATTTAAGCTTCATTTTAGTTTGAGCATAAGAAAAAGTGGTTTACCCTCAATCCTCTGTAAAAATCAATGTATCTTTCTTGAGATTTCTTCTGGCTTGTGATGTGAATTTGTGGATTTGTCTATTTAGACATCGCAGAAAAAAACTTGTTTAAAACACTAGAGATGTGAATCCAAGACAGCTGCAAAAATTCTCTTAATTGATCTTCTTTTTTCTCTGTTCATCTCAGAAAGATATAGATTGTAAACTTATTCAAAATTCTTGAGCCATGTAAAACCTAAACTATTTCAGACAGAAGTGAACAATGAAAAATGTTTTAGCACCTTGTACAAGGAAACCTTTCCCAAATCCAAGTTAAGTTCCATACTGTTCTCTTTTTATTACTATTTAGAAGTATGTAAAAGGATTCCGTTATGCTGTATACTGTAGAGAGACAGAATAAAGAGGTAGCCTGGGTTCCAAAACCAGTGGTTGAAGTATTGATACCAAGCCACTTGGAGAAGAATGGCAGAATAGTAAGCACTGAATTGTATAGAGAAATTAATCCCTGGAAAAGGGAAAAAAAGGAAATCTTCTCAAAGGGATGAAGGTAGAATATATATGCTTGCCATCATAATAGCAGTAGGATTTTGCATTATCTGGCATTCAGGTACTGCAAAATGACTTGCAGCTTTTAATGGACTGAAGTTTGTAAGCTCTGTGTGAGGTAGATGTGTGGTATTATGCCCTCCTTTTCCTTCAGCACTGCTGCATCCCACATGTGTCCAATCTGTGCTACTTGTACACTTTGAATAGGTACTGTACGTTCTGGCTCGAGCTCTTGTGTGCTATTTTCAGGCAGAAGACGTTCGTCCAGAAGGTGTGATGTCAAACGCTCGGCAGCTCAGGATATGATGTCATTCTGAGCACACTGCAGCAGCCAGCATAGAATATGCATGAGACCTGACAAGCTGTTAGATAGTGGCTCCCACGCTCTCTTACACTTCTAAGTTCTGAATTGCACAACCATATGATAAATCTTTCTATGAGGGAAAGAAAAAGACTGTTTTGTTAAGTAATAAGAATCAGAAGAACCTTATATAATTAACAAAGTAAGAGAAGGTGGCCCTTTCAGAGGAGTGACTGTCTTTGTAAATACAGGTCTGCTTTCGTATGGAATCGAAATATCTAGCAACTGCCCACTCCTTTGTTCTCTGTATTCAAGATACAAAGTATGTCATTGCGGCAATTCTGCTTCCTCTTTCAGCTCTTCAGTACTCAGAAAACTATTTCTCTTGCTCCAGTCCAGTCCTAATCTGGTTTGTAATGTTGCTCTGGTCTTCTGAATAAGTGCAGTTCCAAGATTTTCTTGTTTCCTGATCGAGATGCAGAAATTCACAGGGAGAGCTAATTGCCCCTCATTGTGCATTCATGAATAGCCAAACAACCCTGCTAAGTTAGCAATATTTCTCCTACAAGTTTTCTGCCTCCATCTCTCTTCTCTCCCTATATTTCTTCAATTATATGCATCCTTTTTTTTTTGGGCATCTGTTCCCTAGTTTTTAATTTGCCCTTGGCCTTGGAGTTCAACATCAGACAGGCTTTGTTTTCCCTGTACTGCCTCCAGTAGCTGAGCTTCCTCTCACATTGAGAAATACATTCCCATAAGTGACTTTTAGCAGCAGCAGCATTTTGATCTTCAGGGAAGCCTCCTGTGGCTCCATAACCCAAGGTTTGATCCTATCATTCAATGACACCATCAGAAGGGAGGGAAAGAGCACGAAGCTGAGTGAAGTTCAACGTGTCACAGTGCATTTAAACAGCTCTGTGACAGTGACAGTATTAGCTCTTCTTATTCTGCTGGAAGATAAATAACTTTCTCAGTGTAATTAATAACCCTAATGGTTTGTTTCAAAAAATGGAATAATAATAGGATTGAGTAATAAAAAGTATTGATTAATGTATAAGGCCCCTAGAAGAGGTATGCAACAGTTTTAGCACAAAATGTTTAGTCCTTCTGGGCATGATTCCAGTAGAGACTGTAGTGATGATTGAACAATAGGATTATTGTACAAAGTCATTGTTTCCAGAATCGAAGAATGTTTTTGTGCTTTTTTTTTTCTTTAGCAATTCATCATCAAATAAAAAAATACCTTTTTGAACAGCAGCACTGCATCCACCATTCTCTTTGCAACTGGGCTCAGCACTCACACAGAATTCCCTTTGGTAACACTGGTGTTTCTGCGGTACAAAATAATCGAGAATTTTACCCTTAAAGGGAAAATCATAGAGTCTTGGTTTATTTATTTGTTTTTTAATGCAAGGAGATGTATTGATGACTTCAGGAGAAGTACCTACCACCTCCACCTCTTTTGTGCTTAAATACCTTTTCTTTGCTTTACAAAATGGAAATCTTGGAGCAGGAGATGTGAAGGGGGGGATTAATTTCCTTGGAGTTTAAAATTATTCCAATAAAAATTCTGTAAGATGTAACTCAGGCCTAATAGTGTCTATAACAAATAACGCTTTGGGGAACAATAAATTGTGTAATGATAGTACTGCTCAGATTGGCTAACTCATTATGTGTTGCAAAATGTGAGCCACTGAGGAAATCATAACTAAGCACACTGCAAGCCTGCAATCTTGTAAAAGCTTGATATCATAAAAGGAAAACTGGGACTAAAAACATTTCAAAGATGCCAAAATAAAAAGGCTAACAACTATCTCTTTTTTACATTTTCAAATTTACCTGTTTTACCCAGGAGAGCATAAAGACATAATCAATCAAAACAAGGCTTTCATAGATCCTCCTGTGATTAATCTAATTATTTTGGAGAGATCAGATGCATTTACTGTTGATATAAACAGCAGTTTGAGTGAAGTATCAAAGGTAAATCAATAGGCCTAGAATGTGGATCAAAACATTATAAGCTAGGGAGCTTAGAATCAATATTTTCATGAGGAGAGTCAACAACTGGGACTGCTATGCTTAAGCTCATTGAATAAATGTACTATTTTCAGAAGTCAGTTGTCACAAAATCAGAATCACTGTATCTGAGGCATTTGCCTTTTCTACAGATGAGCTTCTAAAAGTATGTAACTAAACTTCCTAAACACAGAAAGCAGCAGTGAAGCCATGCAGAGGAAAACAACTGATATTTGGAAATTGCTCTTGACACTTGAAAACTTTTAATCATCAAAGAGCAGTAGCCCAGATAATCCCCTTTGCCTCCCCTTCCTGCATCCCAGCCCTAGAAGTCCTTGATTAGTGAAAGACTACCAGTCACTGGTGTGGAGGAGAGCAGGGCCTGATGGTAAGGTCTTCCCTGCAGTTTGAATGCTGATGGTGCTCTAGGGTGTTGGGATTCAAAGAGCTGCAAATGAAGGAGGAAAGACTGAGCAATGAGGCAATGGGGCACACATCTGCCTCTCTGTGCACATGGGATTTGGGCCAGACTCCTGTCACTGCTTGCAGGTCCCTGACCTGAATACAAAGGCAGTATTTTAATTTTGAGGTAGGGATGCAGGGCCTCATTTCAGGGGAATTAGAAGCTTCCTTCCCAAAGCTTTCAGAGAGGAGGAGATGATCAGTGCCAATATCGCCCATTTTCTTTAATTCTGCAGTCTTACTTTGCCCCAGTTTAGGTTCTGATGTCTATTTGTCTTCTCTAAGCCAAACACTGTTAAAAGGATATCGGGTGCTGTAGAGGGGTTGGCTGTAGGGAACTTAAACTTTTTCTTAAACTTTTTTAGTAATATAGCATTGGAGAGAGTAGTCATCTCTTTCCCTTCAGCACCTTCCCTACCTGTTTTTAGAGTGAGTATAATTATACTGATGCAAAGATGAAGCATATTGCTGTAGTTGTTTTAATAGGAAAAGATAAGCAGAGAATGCTGACAGGAGGCACTCCAGGTTATTAATACTGTGCTTACTCTGTGTGTGGCTCTGAATCTGATACAGCTGATAGGGCAATAGAAAAATCTTCCCATAAACTCGACCTAATTTGCCAAAATTCACTTCTAGACTTTGTGTTTAGAGTTCATATAAGAAACAGTATAGCGCTTGTAACAATTTTCTTTTGATTTCCAAAGAGACTGTGAAGAACTTACTGCTTTAAAAATAGTTTTAACCTTCCTGACTCTTCAGTTTTTAAAAATCTTAGAAAAAAGATTGTGAACACAAACAAAAGCTCACCAACTCCATAGGTGAACAATGTCAGCTCTTGGCCTCTGTGCACAGAATAATTTCTGCTCCTGGTTCTTCGTGGATGCAAACATGTTCAAATGACTACAAGTAACAAATACATCTCAAGAAGGTCATTGAAAAATAATCTATGTTTCTTTCAGAGACTTTACTGTAGCTTTCTAGTCTGTCTAGTAGTTTTATCTTACTGAGAAGGTTTCAATTGTTGCATCCACCTGCATGCACTTGCAGCATAGGTTAGCATACAAACTATTGTTATGGTACTATTATGTAGCATATAAATTCTTTTGAGATACTGGAGATTCAGGTTGTTACAAGGCTCCTTTTCTTTCTTAGGACAATGCAATCCATGAAAGCCAGATTTTTAAGTTAGAGGTAGAAATAAGTGTCTCTGGGGAATTTTAGAAGTGCCTGGGTGTTACTTCTTGGCAATTGGGTGCTCAGAGACTGTTGGAGGAAACACTCAGTGCCTAACTGCGTCACAAAGCACAAAAGTATAAAAAATATGCCTGCAATTCTAGAATGAAAGATGATCATTTCAGCTGTTTTTCACCTTGCATTTTAAATGTTAGCCTTGAATCTTTTCTCAGACAGGCATGCGTCAGAATTTTGGCTGATGTTTGTAGCACTTTTACTATGATTGTCTGACCCTTTTCATCAAGTGCATTGTTTGACGTTTAGTGTTTTACCAAGCTCATGCTAGTTAGAAATCTGCACTAAATCTTAAGATATTTCCAGGCAGATTCTGCTTAACTGAAATAGGCCATGTATTTCTGAAAAGAAATTGGAAAGGAATTTTGTGTTTTGGAGTTACAGCTGCTCATTCAGCCTGGTTTATATCTGAGTGCAGTACAGTTGCTGTTAAGGGTTCCTCTGTACCACTTTAAGTGTTTCCATGGACTATATGAATCTTGTTTGTTATTACCTTGTATAAGGGCTTTCACTCTCAGGGCATTCTGAGAGCAAAGGATCACTTTGATCCAGGGATATGCTGTAGCAGCCATGGTAACATATCTCTCAAAGTATGACACTTCTTGCTGTGATTTTTTTTTTTTTTCCAGCTTACTTGTGAACCTGGATTGGCATCAACTAAGACAAGCTTATGATTGGAATTTTCCAAACAAAATTATATTGAGGAGTTAAATCTGGAAATTAGGTAGTAATTTTCCTTTGGATTTTCCTTAAGCCTTGGAAACAGACGGTTATAGGACCCCAAAAGGTCCATTAAACATCTGTCTGAACTGTAAAGGAAAATGCAGATTATGAGTTTTGAGAGAGGAAGTGACTTAATCTACTGTTATGCTTACATAACAATTCAAACAATAGCTCTGAATCTTCCTTAATTGAATAAAGACAATAGAGGTTAGTTTGTGATACATACTTACTGACTGTGGATTTAGAGTTGTTCTTTGTTATAAAAGAACTGAAAAACAATAAACCAAACCTGAATTTATTTGTAAATATACAAAGTTCAATATAAACACCATCTGGTTTTCACCACTGGTTTCTTTTCAACAGTTCTGTCACTTGACAGGGTTGAGCTCCTCATTTTAGGGAAAATGCATTGCTCTGTTCTGATGATTCATAATGACATCTCCCCCGTATATGTACCTCGGCAGAATGTGTGCTGCAGTGCATGCAGTGTATGAGTCAGGATCCTGCTGCATGTATTGAGATGGACTATACAGTAGGTTTCAAATCATACAAGCAATTTTAACGAGAGTGCAGCTAAACCAACACCAATGACCCCTTTTCACCTACTTTAAACTCCTTTCCTTGTGTTTCCGCATAAAGTAAGTAGATCATCATGCTCTGGCAGAGGAATTGGACTAGATGATCTTTCAAGGTCCCTTCCAACCCTGTGATACATGTAAACTCATTTGAAGTATAGTTAGTGTCTTCAAATACTGGTATCAACTGAAGTCAAGGTATACTTAGAAAAAATCATTGCTTGAATTTAGTGCTGAATAAAAAAATGTGTCCTGAGTTTTCAGTGCTGTCAGCACTGTACAGTTTTAAATTTCGTCAGCACCAAAACCTTTCCAACTTCTTTCTCCTCTTTTGCCCTAGTAATAGTTTATTGTCATGCTTTACCCAGGTACATTCTTTTAAGTATCTCCTTTGAACATTTATTTAACAGCCAACAAAATGAAAGAAACTCACTACAAATTAAATATTATATTTGCACTTGCTAAAAAAATCAGCTTTCCATAATAGAGACAGTTAAGTACGACTTTACATGCCTTCTCTTTGACTTCATTGAGCTGTGGATCAGACCCAAAAATGTGCTTCCCTGTGAAACTTTGTAATTCCATTTAGCAGCTGCTTTCAAACACAATGGGAGGTTTTAAAAAATATATCATCTGTAGGCAGAAAAGCAACCTTGATAGCATTCGGGAGAAGATAACATTGTCTATCTCTGTAGTGCTATCACCTTATCTTTAATTAATGTAGAGTACTGTGAGATCTTTTCTGAGATAGGAGCCTCTTATTTGGGTAAAGTTCTTCCTGAAACAAAGTGTTCAAGCCAGCCTAGCTATTTTAAACAGAGGTTTGATGTGACTTGTTCACCAGGCTGAGAGGCTTCTGGGATCAACTGTTGCCTTTGGGGCAGGAGAAATAAAAAGGCTCCTGACAGAAAGATGGAGCTATCTGTTACTAATACTGCAGTGGTTTGATTTAGAAACTGCCCTGATTCCATGGAATCATATGATCTCAGCTGAGAGTATTTTAAGTAAAAATGAGCCCAAATAAATTCCCTGGATCTGAGCTCTGAGTAGTTTCAAATTCTAAACACTGTCAATATGCAGATATCTCAGGCAGCTTTTATCTCAAGTTCACACCCACATCCGTAATATAACATGAAAGCCTTATGAAGGTCATGGTCCCATGCTCAAAATATAGGAAATACCAGAAATGTCATTTCCTGGACAGTCTGAGTTTGAACCCCTCCTATATCCCACTTAGTAATTGAGTAATACTCAGTCTTTATTTCTTCCATTTCCACTGGTGCTGTCCGTTTTCTTTGCTACTATGTTATAATTCCTGATCTGATCAGCAATGAGGGTCTCAGCTATGTCTGACTCCTAGCTGTGTTCTCCTCCTCCTTACTCCCTCTTGTTTCCTTCCTACTCCACATTTTTCCTTATCCTGGATGCCATTGTGTTGCCTGAGGCTGGCAGAGAGGAGAGGGGAAAAGCACCAGCAAACAGCCTGGAACTAGCATGGCCTGAATTTCTGTTTAAAGGAAGATCCTAATCACATCACGGTTGTATACCCAGCTCTGGACCACTATCTTCATGGACTAGAGAGTAACTAGGAAGTTTAGTTGATCTATTATAATGTTTTAAATGTACCATTTGTTGTTGAGTATCACAGCTGATAGATATGTGTCACTTTGAAAAAATTCACTAACTTGGCTAAATTTTTATGACTGATTCAGATCCTTGGGTGGAATGTAGCAGCCAACTAGTCTAGTGTGATTGCTGGAAGGAGGCATTTTTGTAAATTTGAGTGCCACTGGGCTGAAATAATGAACAAGAAAAAGCTCAGAGCTGAAGCCAAGCCATTCCTAAATATTCCTTCCCAGAAAGCCATCTGCAGCTTCAGGGAAGATCCTGTTGTGTTCAACAAAAGTAGTCCTCTCTCCCACTTCTGGTCTTGCCTTGGTTTGTGCACCTATTGCTGCCATGTAACAGTTTCTAGACCTAAGGAATGGTGTTTCAAACGGGCTACCTCCTGTAGTTTACCTTCAAGTGGAGGACTCTGTGTGTAGCCATTTTAAGCATTTTCCTGAGTTGGGGAGGTAGACAGTGTGAGGTGATTGGCATGTCTTCTCAGCCTGCAATGTACTGTGCTCAGTGTCATGTAAATACATATCTTTCTTCTCCCTGAAATCATCTCTGCTGTGGAGAAACCAGGTTGCCATGAAAGCAAGGGGTGGGGGGTTGAGGGAAGACGGAATTTCTTTTCTCTGTAGTTGAACAACAGTTGAGTTGCCAAAATTATAAGCGTCAAGATAGCCGAGAACACTTTTATGTGTACAATTCTCTTGTACGTATGTCTGAGGCGCCTAATTTTGGAAAGACTATGGTAAGTTTATATCAAACCAGTCCATCTGTTCAATGATTCAGTAATTTAAGAATAGCTAAACTTGTCATTTTGCTCCCCTTGGTATAGTCCATTCAGAATGTGTGACCAACTTCAGATCTTACTGGTGTCTTTAAAAATATTGACATATGCAACTTAGCTGTCTCTTGTGTGCTTGTCCAGTTACGTTCATAATGGTCCCGTGTCACACTGAATCTACTTGTCTAAAGAAATGAGTTCCTGTTTGCAGTGGGGAAAGCTTGCACAGCTCTTTGTACATTCATGTAAAACTCTCTCCTACAGAGATCAGCACAAGTGCATGTCAGAGAAACTGTCTGTATCAGAGACTGAAAAATTGAAGCAATTAAAGCAAACTATAGTACACTCCCTTGAAGGTAAACGAGGGAGATGCATTTTATATGAATGCTTTATATTTTTGGAGGAAATGCAGTGCTTTATATATAAGTGCTGTCCTGGGTCTTGTGCAGAAGCAACATGGAGTTGCAATGGGATCATAATGACAAGTTCAAATGAGTAATTTTGTTCCAGGAGAGTAAACTGCCAGGGAATTTCATGTTGTGGAGAGTATGGCTGGTGGGTCAGTGTATGATATGGTTGTGTAAATACTGAACAATACTGTGACCTGTAATACTCCTTTATAGGGAAATTCTTGTGTACTACAGGTAAAAGTAAATTTGTGATTATTTGTGTACATTAAAGATGCTTGGGGGTTTCTTTCAGCAGTAAAAGGCTCGTTGAAAAATCCAGGCCAGAGTTCAATTTTGGAAAATACCGAAGTTGAACTCCAGCCTGGGTTTTTTAGTGCTGCCTACTGGAAACTCCACCTGCAGTTTCAGGTGAGCATGGAGTTCTTTGCTCTGACGTGGTGCCCAGTGCTGCTGTATACCCCTAAGCTCCTGGTGCTTCCTATATAATTGCCATTTCTGCAATGGGTAGGATTTTGGGAGGTGATTATAAATAGGTAAGGCGTTTGTGTTAGAAGTACATGTAAGTGTACTATCGTAAAAATCTCAAGACGCAAATGCAAAATGATATCTAACTGTGGAACAGTGCAGTACCATGCAGGAGTTATCCCATGACCGTGAGAACTGGAAACAGTTGTGCCTGTTAGCACGACTCTCTGCCAGTTTAATTTATCCCCTGCCTTTTTAAAGAACCTAACGCAAGAAGACGATTGTAGATTCTCAATGGTTTGTCTCTACCTATATTTTTCCCTCCATCAGTTATATCTCCATTTCATGGAAAGCTTTATGTTCAGTTCTGTGAAATTCAGAAAATACTATGGAACATGCTGTCTCTCTAACACTTTCTGTGAAACAGAAGCTGGATTGAAGTGCACCAGCATGGTACAAGCTGTTTTAAGGCTTAACAGTCAGAGATAGAAAGAGTCTCCTCCCTGAGGATCTTAGAGTAAAAATAAAGAGGACAGAGCATGGGAAGGGAAGAAAATGGAACAAAGTAGTGCCTGTCCAGAGACATGTCACAGGTTAGTGGCAAACCCATGAACAGACACGTGCTTCTTTATTTCCTCTGGTACACAGCCATGGCTGGATCTTTTCTAGTCCGAAAATGGGCAGCAAGATGTTGTTCAATGGATAGATACTCTTTCAGTGAAAGCTTTTTGAGTATTTTGTCAGGACACTTACTTTGCTGTTTTGTGCACATACACATGCACTCATGTATATTGGGGAGGGGGGAGGAGAAGAGAGAAGGGAGAGAAGAACATCCTGTGGGATTTCTTTCACCATCTGCTGAGTTCTGACTGCCATCTGTAAAGTAAAAGCGTTTATGTTTTTTAGCCTTTGTTCAAAATGTATTTTTTGTCACGGTGGCTTTTGGCATTATCATGCACGACTAGAAGAAATATTCAACAGTTTGGAACTAGCAGTAGAAAACACTGACAGCTCAGGAATTTGAAACATTCAGTTTATACAGTAATTTGACAGAAGGTTTTTGACATCATGCCTACTGTAATCGCCACTTAGGAGTTCAGACGTAACCTTTCAGGTTCACAGGAGACCAGACAGCAGCTTGTCTGAAAGGCAGAAGCTTATTTAGCAGAACATGGGTAAGGTCTGGATAACTAGAATCATAATTACCCAAGCAATTACTCTGCTCATCAGAAGTCCCCTTGGTTAGATGGTTTGTCCGTAAGCAATCAGGAAAGGCAGAGTACCTTTCTTTCTGCAGTTCAGACAAAACAGAAGATCTTTAGTCGTACTGCTTCATCTTGATGCACAGAGCTTCATACTCCGGTCTAATTGCTGACCTGTTCAGCTTATTTCGTGCTAAGCATATGGTTGTGTGATAAGAAGCAACAATACACAAGCAACATAAAGGGAGCGTGAATCAATGCCTGAAGTGATATTTCAGGAGTCAGAAGCACGTCTTACTACTTTCCTATCTTATATGTATGTAACTGATCTGCAAAGTTTCCCAATATCAAAGACATGATTATTAACACAAATGTGTATTCTTACTAGCCTGAGCTGTAGGTCTACACTTAAATTTGTTTGTGGTAAAAAGTATTTGGCTTAGATAAGAAAAAAGGGAACTCTGTAGATCTATGGATGATGGAAGGATGATGGATTTTTAACCTACCATAGGATCAAGCTACAGGATATTTTGACTTGGGTGGCTTTTGTAGATTGAACTTTTGTGAGGAGGCTCATCCAGCCACTGGAATACAAGCTGTTTTTGGCTTCACAGCCATAATACGAAGGATAATCCTATTATGTCCTATAAATTAAAAGGAAAAAAAAAAAAAGGAAGTTTGGAATTTTCCCCACTGTCTCCCAATGCAACCTGTCTTCCTGAAGCACATATATAAAGGAAAAATTTATTCTCTGAGTAGCATTCCAAAGACCTTTCTAACTCAGAAAGAGGTTTCATATATAGTTGTAAGCAGAAGAATTTGAAATTATTTGAATTATCTTGAAATTTATAGCCATTCTCACTGTAAGAGAGAACATAAAGCAGCGCATAAAACATAAAGACACCTCCTCTCTCCCTTCTTTTAAGGACCCAGAAGAATCAAGTAAAGACTTTGCTTTATGATACCTATTTCTGAGGTACTTTCAAGACCACATTTATTGCTGGATCCTAAGGCTTTCCACAGATAGATGGAGGAGACAAGTGTTCGATAGGGCCAAAGTTATGTGAGGAGTTACAATTAGTGTTTGAAAGTGCAAAAGCTTTGCAAGCTCATTTTATTGCTATATGCTGTAGGCCCGTGGAGTTAGGAATAGGGTCAGTATGGTCTAATGCTTTGTTTGCTCTTTTAGTGTAGCGATTAGACCTGTGTTTCTCATTATAGTGGAAGTGAGATACGAGATTTAGGAAAATAAACCTCATGAACCAAGTTCACTGCTAATTTCTACTAGGTCTGCAGGCTTAGAAAGCTTGCAAATGTTGATGTAGTGCTGTTTATTATTTTCTTTTATTATTAATAGATCAATCATCTAAGTGTAATAGCATGTGGTGTGGTGGTGTTGGAGTTAAGTTTAAGAATTGGGAATCCTAAGATTTATCTCTACCTAAATTTTGTTGCTTGTTGTTTTTTGTGAGTGATCATTGTGAAGAGGCCTCCTTCTGGAATAAGACAAAACTTCATGTAGGACCCCCAGACATCACAGCATTTTTAGATTCAGTGTCATACTCTAAGCAGGTGGAATGAGTTGAAAAAGCTTTACCTCCTTCTGACCAAGAAAATTTATCAACGGGTTTCAAATTCATTCAAAGTCTTTAATTACTGGAACATGATCTGACAGCATGCTAGGAAAATAAAGCTCTTGGGAGCTTTAGCCCAACTGCCTTCTTTATCCTGAGTAGTCTGAGCTGACAAAGCTAAAATTATTATTATTATTGTTGTTGTTGTTGATGTTATATCTCATGGATACAGGGCTGAGCTCATTGTCTTAGACTTTAGGGATACCTTAGCCAAGTATTGTGCAAAATGGGTATGGTCAGACCACCCCAGAGGAGTGTGGACACAAGCCAATTCCATGTGGTTTGGCTGGAGGATCTGTGGTCTCCTTGTGAGTTCAGTCCATAAGACAGAATAAATGCTCCATTTGAGAAGCAGCTAAAGAGTGGTTTAGCTGAACTGTGGTTCTAATGCTAAAATAAATGGTCCTATCTTTATTGTTCTCTTAGCATGGATTACCTGAGGAAGTGTTGTATGGCTTCCCTCAGCTGGAAGTTATGGATGTTGAGAATCAGATCAGACATAGAAACAGTCTTTCATGTGGAGAGAAATTGAAGTGACTGAGGCTGCTCACTGTACAAGGATTAAGAACATGAAGAGTGAGATAAAAGCCTGTAAAGTAGTTAAAGATTCAATAAAATTATCACCTAATATAAAAGCAATAGAATTGAATGAATAAAGGAGACTATATCTTCAAAGGAAGCTATCAAATGATGGATTCCGCATTGTTTGAGCCAAGGTTCAAGGGATGGTTATTTCTATGTAAATAACAAGAATTTTGTGTGATGCAGTGCTTATAAAAGAACATTGGAGAAAAAGAAATCCCCCATATCTTGGTGATTAAGCCGAGTGACCATTTATAAGCCAAATTATGTTTGTGTATTATGTATTTTTATATTTATTTTCATGGAAACATCTGGTGCTGGCTCATCCTGGAGACAGGTTTCTGGACTGGGCTGACATTGAGTCCAATCCAGTCAGGCAATTCTTGTGCAGCAATTTTTCCTCTGATGCTGATTTACTCCAAAATTACTGTTAACAGATTAACTAGAAATCTTGTGTTCTGAAGAACTGCATTTGCTGCAGGAACAGCTGTGAAATTTGATAAAATCACCATGGTCTGTTTAAATGGTTTTATACCAGTAGCCCTTCGGTTAACCCTGGATCATTTAACAGCTGGATAAGTCTTTTGAGTAATTAAAATGATGTTTTCAGAGAATTTAATATTTTACACATGATTTTTTTTCAAACAGGAGCAGTGAAGACATAGATGCCAAAGCTGAAAGCCTGGCACTGGACACACAATTTTGCTCCCTGGTGCCTTAATTTACATACATATTTGGAAAGGAACAATGCCTGACTTAAATAAGCAGTTTGCTTATAACCCCCCATCCTTTGTGATGAACTTTGGGTATAATAAAATGAACAGACTATTAAAACTATTGACAAGTTTTAATAGTCAGTTAATTAAGTCTCCAATTTCTGTGCTACAAATGGGCTATGTAAACTGGCAGAAAGGTATGTGACTTTAATGTATGCCCATCCAACTCTGACATAATTTGCCTCCCAGAAATCTATTCCCTTAACTAGGTTTCATTTGCCTATTTACCTTTTTTTGCGGTTAGAATCCATTGTTATTGCAGTTCATTAAGCCTATTCATATGATTACCACTACTTTTAAGTATGGATAATGGTGAGTGTTTGAGAGTAGTAATGAATAACTGACATTATGTATATCAGCCATATAATTAATTACCATTACCTGATGTATTGTACATCTCATTTATTTCAACAATTAACATGTTATTTTGTCATTTTATTATTATCATATCTCTCCTTTTGACAAGTTAATAATAAGAAGGCAAAACAAAACATCATCTACTGTTGAAGTAAATGCATCTTCGTTATACAACAAATAATTCTCTAACAAAGACTGCCAGGCACTAGTGTAGCAAAGGTCAAAATTGCAGTGAAAACATAAGTCACGGTAATGTAGCTGATCATTCACAGGTGACTTATGTCCAACTCTGCTTCTCTCTGTCTCTTAAAGGAATGAATGTCTTGTCATTCAGTTCATAGTTAATCTCAGGACACCTCATTATTAGTTGAACGATCTCCATCTTTAACAATGTACCTCACAGAGCCGAGGGTTTAGATTGAGCCCTGAGAAGCATTTTGATGCCAGACTGCTGTTTGCACGTCATGGGAGGTGGTTTGCTTACCCATCCCTTTTAATGTATTATGATGCACTAGCATCTGTGCTTTTCTCCAGGCCTCCAGCTGGTGCTGTAACTTCATCTTCTTATTCCTTTCTGTGCTCTACCATTTGATCTGAGAGATGATTTGGTACCGAGCACTATGTGCTCCCGTCAAAACTGACTCATTTGAGATATAAAAAAGAACCATTAAAATATGATAAGTAGTATAATTGTGTCCAATAGACAGGTGAAAGCCGTATTCGTCACTTACAGAGTTTTAAGCCAAATATAATTTCCTTCCCCAAAGCATCAGACCAACAGAGTTCTTGTAATAAAAACCGTAAATATGATTTTTAATGGCACAAGCTGATTGTTTGCATTCACTGTGTACTAAAAAAAAGAAAAAAGAAAATGGGGCCATTTTTGTAAAACTTTCATAAGGTTAAGAGCTTACTGACTTTATCTCTGACTATATAGCATATATATTATATCCCAATGGCCATGTGCGTATCAATATGTCTCATAGTGTAATATCCAATCATAAAATCTAGGATTGAGAGAAGCCATAAAAACATTATCTTATTTTCCTATCTGCAGCTTTGATTTGATAAACACTACTAAAAGAAAATGTAATAAAAACCATCCAGGTAAATGCCTGGTTTGTGATCCTCATAGTCCCTCTAGAAATCACAATTCTCCTGTTTCCACAGCATAAGTAATATCTAGTAAACAGAATTATGTTTTCATTCACTGCTGTCACGTAATGCACATAATGCACTACAAGTGCAATTGTATTTCCTTTGGAAAAGGTTTAGAACAGTGTGGAAGGTGTGTTCCCTGAGGGCACTGGAATCTAGGAGAGTAAACTCTTTGTCCATTATGTGCCAGTGAGACTAAAAAAATAAATTATTTGCATTCAGAACAACAGAATATTTATTTTAGATGTGCTATGTTAAGAGATTGGTTTTAAGATAGATTTAAGGAAGACATATTATGCACCACATAAACATAAGTATCCAATGACTTGACTGTATCTTTTGAGCACACATCATAAATGATGAACAAAGGTCCTTCAGGTTTTTGTAGTACAGTAGACCAAAAGGAATCATTATAACCTTTCAATATTCATCATCCATGCTTAGAAATAAGGGCTTGGGTACTTTTGTGTTTCTTTGGTGATTTTCTGGATTGGACTCCTTCACTCCCTCCTTCCCTGTTCTCAAAAATTTTAAGTGCATTTCTAGGGTTCTGCGATTATTACAACTGGCTAGAGGCCAGAGGTAGATTTCTTTCTAACTGTGGCAATATGTTGTGGTAGATAATCTGTGTGTGTAAACCTGTATAATTTCTTTTAAATGGTTGCCATGAAATAGAAACTATTATAGTTTTTATACAACAGCCAAAAATAAAGAAACGCACAGACCATGTCTTTTGCTTTGTTGGTCCGTTACCTAATGCTTCTGCAACCTGTCTTCGACATTTTGTAAATACTTTAAGTCTCTTTGTAGTATCTGCTCAGGAACTGAGCCTTAAGCAGATTTAGTTATGTTTCTTTTCCTGAGGTGCTCATTTTGCTGCTTATCTCATTTTTCTTCTCCAGATAGCTTTTGTAGACATGACTTATAGTTCTTGAATTTACAAATGAGCATGGGGAAGGACCTCTGCCAACAGGAAATTCTCAATGTGTATTTCACTTCAGCTCCATTGCAAAATCCAATGTAGATTTTTTTTTTGGGGGGGTGGAGTGGGAGGGAGAGAGTAAAAAGTTGACAAGGAAAGGATGTTGTTGTAAGTAACCACATGAAAGCGGTTATGGTCACAAAGGAATAATCACTCTACCTTTGCGGCAGTGAGCTCTCATGTGTGCCTGACTTCATATTGTACCGCAAAAGAGAAACTTCATTCTTCTCAGGCTTTCGAATTGAGAAGCTAAACTTTTTGTCTATTATGTGGTGAAGAACCTACAGAAATAAATAGAGTATGTTCAAAATCATGTACTAAGGGTTTGATCTTTGTCATGATTTCAGGGCATCAGTACAAAGCAGAGACCATAACCCTAATAGAAGTGTAGCCTTTATGGTAAAGAAGCAACTCATGTGACTCACATAGACAGCACTTTTGAAAGGAAAACCTAACCTAGGACCTTAACCTAGCACATTTTGCATACAGAGTATATGCAGAAAACAGTTATCATTTAGCTGTATGTTGTCCTATAACAATCTGGTTTTGAGATTATTTTTGGTATCAGATTTGTAAGTGTTTGTCTCTATAGCATTGCAGTCAATGCAGAAGAAATGTTTTGGAAAGCTGAATCTTGGGAGATTGAACTTATTAGGAAAATTCAAGATGATCAGAAAGCTTGATTTGTCACTTCACTGACATAATAAAGAAAAGCATTCTTAGTAACTAATTGTGGGTTTAAAATTACTTATACAAGGTAGTTGTGAAAGGATCAAGAATAATGAACAAATTAATGAAATTTATAGCCTGTTTACAAATAAGTTGTTGACAGAAAGCAGTATACTTGTCAGTTGAAATTATTCATTGCCAATTCTTTCAGTGATGGAATTAAAAGTTACAGATTCCCCAGTGCTGTTTTTGGATGAACTCTCCTACTCTAGTTGGTTTACAGATACTCCTGCCTTAAATTTCGGTAATCGATATGATCGATTACTTGCTAACATTGCTCTTTGCACCTTTTGCTAAATGCATCCAACCAGTGCAATGCAAACACAGTTGCTTTTGACCCATGCAAGAGAGCAATTCCCTCTAACTTTCCCCACAATCATGTTAACAGTCTAGCTTAGGAGGATAATGGAAGTGAAAGCTAGAGATAGAGGCTATCCCATCAAGAAACTCTCTACCCTAAAGCAAAAAGGTTCAGTGATGGCCGGATACTTTTGTAGATCTATTCACTCGTGAAATATGAAGGGTCATGCACATGGACTCTGACCTCACAGAGTCACAGGTTAGAGACTACGATTATACATTTCTTTCACTGGGTTTTAGGCCAAGATTTTAAAATGTAACATTTCTTAAAAGCCTTTGTTTTATTCTTCTTGGTAAGCGTTGTGACTTTCAACCAGGAGCATGGAGGTGAAGTCCAGATGTCAACATGTCAATAGGTATTTATTATTGCTGAAAATCAGGGCATTTTCAAGGTATATGCTGAGACTCTAGCACTTTAGCCTTACACTCTGCTTTGGTACCTTTTGAAATCCAGCAATTCTTTCTGATCTGCTCCTGGTATCTGCTTTTTGACCATTTCCTCTACTTTAAGGCACCTTTTTCAATTATTTTCTAGGATTTTCTTTGTCCCATGCTTCTCACAGGTATTACAGATTATTTGATGAAATCTATTTGGTTATATAGTTAGGTGAATATGGAGAGAAATTGTGGTACAATTATTTTCCAAAACTTGTAAGCTTTGTTCATTTTCTAATTGTAAGTCATTGCAACTGGTAGACAAGAACAGTGTTGAAGTCTGGGAAGTGCAGTGTTGAACTCTAGGAAACAGCAGTGTAAGCAAAAGACCATTTGCATAGAATTTATATTTGCAATATACTAAGAAGATTTGCTTTAACTCTTTCATTTTTCTATGTGCTTTTCTTGCACTGCTTTGTTTGCAGGAGTATCGTACAAAAATGCAAAGGGGAAAGCTGGTATTTGATTGCATAAAAGCATTGAATAGTTTTCATTAAGCATAGAACTTTTGAAGACCTCCTGAAGAGAAGAAATTAAAGCAGGTTGTGATTAGAGAATAATTAGCTGCTTCCTAATTTAATTGTAAATTTTGAAACTGCCTAATTTGTCAAAAGATAGAAAATCTACTAAATCATTTGCTCAACGGAGTTTTCAGACATGTTTTTATCCTTTCAGTGGGATAGAGGGGACTGTTCATATGTTTCCTCCAGCACAGTCCCTGTTTTGCTAGCTGAGTAGGCTCTCAAGGAAAGCCTGTTTTATAGCATGGTAACCAGAAGTGCTTTGGTGATCCTTGTCTGCCTGAAAAAGAAAGCCCAAACTCTACACTTGCCGATTGCTCACTCTCACAGAAATGCAAAAGAGAAGATGAAAGAAGCGACAGAGGAAAAGAGGATAGATTTGGTTGCCCTGGGACAGATGTCACCTCAGTAGAAGTGGTGTATGTGAGGGGTATGTGGCACATTAGTGTTATCATATCCAGCTACCAGGGGACCATAAACCCAGCCTTCTTATGGGGACGCGAAGAGAGAGGATGCAGAGTGAGAGCTACAGTAATGTTTCCCTGCCCTTCCTTTCTGTATGATGTCTGGGCATAGCCCCATTTCACTTTCCCTTTCACAGCCTGCATTTTCCTACATGATCAGCAAGGGCAGCAAAAAAGATGAATTGACCTAATAACTTATTTTGATCTCTTCTTCTATGATAAAAAGAAAACTGTAAAAATGAGTGCATACTAGTTCCAAGTTGAAGACATGTAATGGAATCTAATATAGTAATTTGATTAATGATCTATGTTCTTTCTTTAGTTTCTCTAATGCACCCTACTGAGCTTTTGTAAGTGTTCACAATATACAGAGGAAATTAAGTGACAAAGAATATGCTGTGAACTGTTCATACCAAGCAAACCAGAATGAAATACAATATTTGTAGATAGAATAATAAGCATCCACATGTGACTACTGCATGCTGGCTAACAATCTAACAACTACTTGAGAAAAGAGATTAACTATATTAACATGCCTCTCTTGGCTGTAACTGCTAACTTATTACATAAAAAAATAGGTGCCATCTCAGCCAGGCTGAGACCTTTAATGACCAATATAACTCTTTAAATAGAAAGCAGAAACTTCTAGACAGCAAAATCAAACAGCAGCATTGGTGCATTCTATTTAAGTGATAATCCAGAGCTAAAACTTTTACAAGAAGTCCTGTCTGCGAAAGTAAAAGGCATAATACAGGTCTCATTATTGGAAAGCAAAGGTCTTTCCTTTCTCATCAAACTCAGATGGATAAAAATCAATCTTCAGCAGAACTGCTGCTGAGGCACTGAGGGCCAGCTGTGAGCATCTAATATAGCCTCTGAACTTAGGTAAGGAAAGAAGATGTACTCTTCCATCAAAAGATAGATAAAATCTTTTCAGCTGCTTATTTCAATCTACCATTATTACCATGTTGTTGTCCAGGTTCAGTTCAAGCCAACCAACCATAATCTAAGTACAGTCTTGATCTGATGCTTCATTGTACATGCAGTTTCATGAACTGGGTCAGAGAGGATAAAAATGTAGAACTGAATTTCATCAGCCAGTTAAAAATGTGCGTTTTTTTCCAGAATTCAGTTCCTTTGATGGAATAATGCATTCTTTGAATCAGAATAATGGCCCCTATGAAAATACACCTGGTTAACTTCCTTTATTTCAGCAATGGACAAGTAATAGATGCAACAGTAATGTTTTGTAATATCTTACAAATAATGGGATGTTCTCTTCTGTCACTCTCAGATAACCTTGGCTCTTGCCTCTTCAGATATCCCCGCTCCTGTAATTTGGTGTCAGATGTGAATGTGAGAGACATTGCAGTAGTGGTACAAGTAATACTTCTCTTTTGTCAATGGAGAAAGATTGGGATGCACACTGATTCTTCTTTATCAGGATTTGGACACTGTCATGTTTTTTGATTTTTAGCATGCTAATAGCATAGATCTCTAGAGAGCACTTCTTTAAAGCCTCAATTAAAGTGTTTCAGGTACAAAAAGTAAAAAAGTACTCTGATGTCATCATTTTATTTGAAGATCTGCAGACCATGTATTCCAATCCATTTTTGCTCATTTTTTTTTCTTGTTAGTGTCATAACTCTCACATATCTTTTCTAAGTCCTCTTAGCATCTTCTGCTGTTTCAGCCAGAAGTCACTTACACGTCTCATGAACATCACAAATTCTCTGTCTATTTGTCTATCAGTGATATTTTTCAGTGTCTCTTGATCTCTTTGGCAGTCTGCATGATGGGAATTATTCTTAATATTAGGAAGTCATTCTGCTTTATTCCAGTATGAAGTTGCTTGGGTGAAGAACACTTCAAGTGAAGAACTGCTAGACTGGGAGCTGCATTTGGACAGTGGTGCTCACTGAAGCATAGTGAAGCACTAAAGTTTCCTTGCTGAGCTCTTTCCTTGCTGAATTTAGAGATTCACAGAAAGGNGCTCCAGTCCCCTGATCATCTTGGTGACCCTGTGCTGAACTTACCAGGGCAGAGTAGAGTGGGAGGAGAACCTCCTTTGACCTGCTGACCACACTCTTCTTAATGCACCCCAGGATGCCATTGACCTTCTTGGCCATGAGGGCTCATTGCTGGCTCATAGCATATTATCAAGCAGATCCCTCTCTGCAGAGCTGCTCTCCAGCAGGTCAGTCTCCAGCCTGTACTGGTGCTTGAGAAATTGTTAATAAGTACAAGAATTGTCATTGAATAAAAGATGGTATCAGTGATGAAATGCTGAAGGATTTTTGCAATGCAGCTCCAGCAAACTGATAATTCAAGCTTCTAATTGTTACAAAAACAATAGGAAGTCTCTAAGCTGAGAATTTGCCAGCAGGGGCCACTGCTGAAAAGACTCTTTGCTCTTCTCCTTTCATCTGCTGCATTTGCATGAATGAAAGAGTTATGTCAACAGTTAAAGGTAATCTTATTATAGGGCTTACATAAGAGAATATGAAAAAGACTAAGAAAATTGTTCATTTTCATTGGTGACCTACTGAAGAAAAGCAAAAATGCAAAAAGCTAATATCAGAGAATAATAAAACAAATAAAGTAGACCCAGAAAGAAGTGCACAGAACATGGAAAGGCATTACATACAGGACTCTAGAAGAGGGGCAGTTTATGTTACCCGACTCGTATTAACTGCAGACATTTGTAGAGCATTTAATCTTCAGGCATCTATGGGAGAATCATCACCAACTAATCTCAAAACAAACAGAAATAATGATGATTATTGTACTTGAATTCCAAAAAGCACCAGGGCAGAGTTTAATCACTCCTGTATTTCTGAAAAACAGAAGTGTGCTTAATGGCTTCGGAACTGGATCTTAATTCAACAATATGCCTTCATCAAGAGCAAAAATGGCTCTGATATTCATGGGGTTGTGCACGTGGTTGGCAGGATTAGGGGAAGGTTAATAGTGTAGGGTAGCATTGCCGAGCCTGCTGTTACTGCTACTGAACAAGGCACTCCTTGCCTGCTCAGGTCACTAAACCAGCAGAAAGTGAACTTATCAAAAGAAAAATATTCTCTGTTGGCTCAGTGGGCTACTGTTGGCAGCAGGGCTAGACCAGGGGATGAGATGGGGTACTGGGAGAGCTGAGATGGCCCATTTTGAGACTGTTGGGTCATTAAACAAACAAGATCTGCGCCAGTTAGTTAAATGCTACACTGTGTTCTTAGGTTATAATCTCTTGTGAAGACATTTTTTTTCCCCCGACTTTGTAGTAAAAGAGATATTTTACATCGTTATTTTCACTATTGTTGTTCTCTTTTGGTTTTCCCTAGTTGCATTTTACAGCTTTTACTCTGATTACAGTTGGAAACCTTGAAGAACTGCTTTAAATGGTGTCTGTTTTACTCAGGTTGTGGTATTTCAGAGTGCTGCACATACTCAGATATCCTCTGCAGACTTTAGTCAATGTTTTGCATGGTTTTCTTTGCCTAAAAACTAGATACAATCAGTATTCTCTTTCTTTGCCTTCCCCTCCCTTGAAACTCTAGCATATGATGGTTAAATCATTGCAGACCTTTCAGTGTGGTAGCCCTAGGCGCAGGATAGAAAATGAAAAGGCTGAGAATGTATCTGTGAGCTGATTATCTTGTTTAAATTTTCAACCAAGAGCTACAGTGAATTTTTCAAACTATTTTAAATATTGTAGAGTTTTGGACATGTTTTTGTCATCCTGATATTGTAAGTTGATGTATTTTATTGGCCTGAGACAAGAATAAATAATACAATTCACTTTTATTTAATTATTTCTGGTTTCAGTGGTAGGGAAGCTTTGCCAATTTTAAATTAGATCTTGGAGTAAATTTAAAATTAATGAAATTTAAAGCTGTGATTTGTTTAAGGATCCAGAACATTCACTCTTTCATCTATTCATCAAGCTCTTTAATTACCTAGCATGTATGAAACCTGTATTGTGTCTTATTATTGAGAGATTAATTTTATGAAAACCTCTGAGTGATACATCATTAGAATGACTTTTGGGTAATGTATGGTCTAACCTTTTCTACTAATCCCACCACAGAGGAGGAGAGGCAAGTTGACAACTCTTATGCAGCATTTTATTCCTACTATTCTCCTGCAGTATTATCAGCTGCTAGCAGATAGTTTGTCTCTCCTATTCTTTTAATTTCTAATCCTCACTTGTGTATAGCTGTCTATCATGTTCACCCTGAGCTCCAGGTATGTGCCAGTGCCATTTCAAAAGGATCCTTATTGTTATTCTGTTACAGCGGTGTACAGAGGCCCTGCTGCATGAGACACTGCAAGCAGGGAGGAAAGGAGCGTGCCTGCCTCTGAGGCTGAAATACTCAAATGGTCTGAGTCCTTTGTCCTATAGGAAAATGAGGAATGGAGAGACCGCTTGGCAGACCTGATGAGGTGGACCAATAAGTCTACAATAGACCGGACAACTTCAGTTTAGATGTTCTGAGTCTCAGCGCAATGCCTCTTTCTCTCTTGTCCAGTTTGGAGCATGTGTTCTGTCCACATTGTCAAAACAGCTGCTTGGGGCAGCAGTTGAAGTAGCAGCACAGAGCTGAGGAAGGCCAGTTTAGTTGTAGATGCAGCATTGCCTCTGCCCAGAGCAGCATTCTCGTTTCTGGTCTTGCTCACCCTTGTCCGTTAGCCCAGTGGTACTGGTCCTGTGTGTTATGTGACCCATGGTAAGGATCAGGAGCTGCACTGGGTTTCAAACTACCTGCCTTGAAATGCAGAGGCAGAGTGCTAACCTTGCTCAGTTCCTCAGCCTGGCTGGGCCTGCAGCTCAAGGGATGCAGTGTTATGAAGACAGAGAGAAAGAAAGATGGGCTGCTGTTGATCACAAAATCATACCCAACAATTTGTATTCCTCAGGTATGTTTTGTCTTCTCATACTGTGACCTCTCTTTGCTGCTGAAAAGAGGTGATTTTTCCATTTTTCTCACAGTGCTTCCATGCTAGGCTAAATCTCTGTTCTCTTGAAAGCTAATATATCTACTTTCCATATTAATATTTGTGAGAGTAATATTAGAAATCTTTTATTTCATTATCTCACAGCTGAGGATTGTAGTCACACTGTTATAAAGAAGCTAATTACAGTGTTATTGACTTACAGTGTGCCATGCCTGCAGTGCAGTTTGCCAGAGTGCTGCTTTGAATCTAGTTTGAGAAATGTTGCATATCTAGCATCTTCACAATGCTGTACATCTCCTAATCAAAACTTTTTTCACCTCTAAGGGCATTTGTATTTCATGGAAAACTTGATAAATTCAGATTATTTCACATACGTACTTTTCCTCTGTTCTTGCTTAGAATATTGTAGAGCAACAGAATATTTGTATGCAATGATCCCTACTGCAACTCCTCTGCTGGGTTTGCAATCATTACCTCATAGTAATCAGTTGTGGAGTTTTGAAGCTATAATTAAAACTTAAGATGAAGAATAATGAATAAAAGGGGCACCTCTGTCCCTTACTCAGCCTTCACTAATGTAAATGTCATTAATTATAAGAAATAAAGGTGCAACCTTTTAACTGCATTGTTCCCAAAACTTAGTCTCTGCTCAGGAGGAACTTGTAAAATTACTTTTCTTTTGGGTTTTAGAGAAAGCCCTGTGTGGTCAGTATGACATTGCATGGAGCACACTTTCTATTTCAGACAAAAATCTGTAGTTTAGAAATTAAAAAGCCCAGGTGGCAATGAATTTGGTTACAATGACTGGATTAACTAACACTGCAGAGGTCTGGAGCCTGCTTATATGGAAGAACTTGGAGTGTTTTAGCATTTTTAAAAACCTATCCAACCACTTTAACAGGATACATGTTAAAAGCAGCTGAGAGATATTTAACTGCCATTCAGGAGGTCCTGCTGATAGCTTTGTGAGTTCAATAGCTATCGCTGTAATGCAGCAGGTCAGAAATGGTAGAGTTTAGAAACTCCACTCTGTGTCCTTCCCCTGGTGCAGGGAATTACTGATCCCATCATTGCTTTGATGCCTGGTGATTAAGGATTGAGCGAATTGTTCCATGTATTGGCACATTGACATATGTGATTAGACTCTGGTTATTACAGAAATTCTTGTAATAAGCTACGTTGTGCCACAGTGTTTTCCCGATGGAGCTGTAATTTAGTGATAGGAATGGACTTAGATTCCCTTTGTTTCTCATCTGATTACTGTCACTGTAGTTCTGTAATCTAGAGGATCCAACAGAGAGTGGGAGGCTTCTGTGTCAAGTTCAGCTGTGTCTACCCTCCTGCAGTTTGTCATCCTATTGGACTGGGCAAATGCAGGGTGCAGGAGAGGGACAGAATTTCTCTTTGGTCACATGGCAAGTTAATGGTATAGGTTTCGATTAAATCCACAGGTTTCAAGTCCCCATCTATTACCTGGCTCACTAGACCCCACTGTTTTCACTGCTCTTTATAAATTGAGTTTCTGCTTCAAAATTGTCTGTTGTTTACTGTTAATGGAGGTACTCCTTGAGGTATCAGAAATGAAACACTTCTGGTAAAGAGTTAATGAATACCAATATATATGTTTCCTGTACACATACATAAATGTATGTTGATGTCTCATTGCCTTTTAAGTAACACCTACGTTAATTTCTACTCAAAAAGACATCTTTTAGCAGTAGCAGGAAAAGCAGGGTTCACCCTCCAGTGATTACAGGAGATTGGTGAGCCTCGAGATTCAGTTTTATTGTGTCTTCTTAGTATCCATCTGCATTGGAGGTGCCTGATTTAAACATTCAGAACTAGTTCTTGCAGAAAATATTTGTATTGTGCTGGTGTTTGAAAAATACCAGAGCCAGAATTAACTTTAATGAAACTATACTTTGGGCTAGCTATAACATGTGAGTTTAGAAGATATGTCCAACCACCTAGACATTGTGAGAAGGGGCTGGAGTTATGACTACAGGGTTCTGTCTTCTAGCACATTCCATTTGATTAAACAAAACTGTACTTTCTGTATATGCAGAAATATCTCCCAGGAGATGCTGTAGAGCAAATCAGTAATTCAAAGTGACTGTTTTATGTTATTCTCTTTCAGCACTTTTTCTACTTATAAATTGTCAATAACCAATATATACCTTTTATTTTTCTCTGAATCATGTCAACTAACAAATCTTGATCTGTATCTGCAAATTAATGACAGAAGAAATCAATTACAAGTGCTTGGTTTATTTAAATTGAATTGTACTGTCTCTTTTGATTGAACTTAGAAGTCATGTGGATGCTGTTCCACAGCTTGGTGACTATAAAACTGATAATTTGATTTCCATCATTAATATCTGGTCTTTCTGAATTATGAACTCATTCTTTGCAAGTGGTCCAGTAGTTACTCAAAATTTGCAGTTTCTGCAGACATTTAGTTGGCAGATTTGCTTCTTAGATCATTCAAGAGATGTAAATGCAGGAGAGATAAGCACAGACTCCCTAAATGCAATCGTAGCTTCAAAGAAATATCACCAGGCTCTCTTCCCTCTTTTGCTTCCATAATTTGCTGATTTGGGGTAAGAGCACTGAAAGACAGGACCCTAAGCTACAGTATGTTGCTCTCTTCTCACATATTACATATCTGAAGTCATCATCTCTTGTGTTACTGTCCTGAGTAGAGATAATTGACTGATGTTGCAATATATTGGCTCAGCTATGTCTATCCTTGCTCGCAATGTTTTTATAGTTCACAAATTACAAAACTCAAACTCTGTTGACTGACTTACAGAGAACTATTCCTGAGTTTGGTTTCCTTAATGAACTGAGGATTTGTGACATGTGCTGGACACTAGCACAGTGGGCTATTTTGAAAACTCACATCTTCCTTCTTCAGGCAGACGGCTCTGCCTTGATGCATGCATTTCTCCATGCTGTGAGGGTATAGCACTATTTGTTTAAGTTTCTGTGGTGTATAAAAATTGAGACAGATTTAGAAGTTACCTTTACCTTCTTTAGTTAGAAGGGAAAGAGATGCATTATAGGGAAGAGCCTGCCTCACTCTTTAAGGTAGTTTTTTTCAGTGCCTGAAATACATTTAAGTCTGAGGGAAGGTGAAATAATGATAAACGATAATTAAGGGATTTGCAGAGATAGTTCATCAGAATACTATAAAAATACAATTGTAAAAGTAGGTGATACTATGCTAAATATCCAAAATGCAGCATTACCTTTTTGTTATAATAAACTGGTTTTTAACCTGTTCTTATTTAAATCAGCCTGCCTGTCATAATTAGTCTGTACTTGCATGGTCATGCTCAATGCTATAGAGCAGAAACAGTCTTAAAATATTAATAAAAGTTACATGGGAAAATAGATCATACCCCTACACGTTACTGATCTCTCCACCCTAGGAATGCTTCTTTGTTTCAGAGAGGTGTATTACACCACCTGGGATATAATATAGTTTGTCGTGTTAGTGGAGGGGCAGAGCATTGAATCTCAGATCTCTGTGGATGCATCTGTGGTGTTTCTTTTGCACCTACTGTTCTCTTGCAAAAGGAAGTTGGCCACCTTCCTGCAGCATTCAAAGAGTACTTACTTGGACTCAAAATTGTTATGTGCTCAGTATAAAACTACACATGAGCTTTTTGGTTTCCTTGCTTGGTAGTCCTTGTTGAATAAATTTGTTATTTTAGTAGCATAGCATCTAATTTGACTCTGTTATCTCTATACTTAGAACTCTGATATTTGTGGCAGACCAAGGGTATTGCAGATTTCTTTTACTGCTGCTGCAGAAAGGAAGTTTGACGATGAGTTATATTATGTATGGCTCGCTAGATAGTAGTAAACATTCTTTGTTCTGTGCTTTGGGATTATCAAAGGGTGCTGTGCTGCTAGTTAGAATTTTTCTGGATTAATGAAACAGATCGCAGATCACTGCATAGCAACGTGCCTGAAGTCTGTGAAATGTTTTCTGAATAAGGGATTGGATCAGGCCCACTGAGAATATAAAATGCTGGAAAGAGTGTGGTGTTATTCTACAGACCCTGCATTTGGTTGTTTTCTTGCAGCGGCCTTATAGCCTCACTAATTAGAAACTTGAGGTTTCTTTAGTTTGCTCTGCTTCTTTCTTTCTAACAATACACCGTTACCATCCAAATCTTTTTTACTTGGGCGTTTCTCAGGGGCAGCTTTGAATATAGACTGATTCAGATGGAATTAGGAAAACTTAACAAAGTTTCAGAGCTTCTTGTAGAGAATTATGGTCTGTACATGTCCGTGGTGAGATTCTACGTCAGTCTTTGGGGAGTTCAACAACAGGATTTAAGTCTAGTGTTGAGCCTAGGACTACTACCCATCTATGGAATTTAAGTGTCAGAAGTCAAAAGGACGATTTAGAGAAGTTTCAAATGCCTATCAAAAACACCAGGAGATTCTGTAACTTAATAGGTAATTTTTTTTTTTGCTCCCAAATTCCATAAAATGTGATAAAAATGTGTGTCTCAAGGTCAAGTATGAGCAGCTAGAGAACTAGTCTCCATCAGGAATCAGATCCCTCTCACAGGTTCCGAATTTAGATACAGAAATACCGTCCTTTTTTGGTTTCTCTGTACTTGTTTCTTTTCAATCAAGGGAATAGAAATGTGTGACTATAGCTGGGGCCAGAAGGCTGCTTTTTAGCTCTTGGAATATATAACTTGTTGCTTATAGTAGGTATTATGAATTTGTCCATAAGCTTATTTTAATGTCTGCCAGATGATCCTTGCGTGAATTTCTGTTCAGTCATATTTCTTTGGCTGGATGCTTTACTTATCCCCTGTTTTGGAGCACAATACTTCTGAAATGAGATCTCTGAGATGAGTTCACACAAAAGTTGTTATAAATGCATAGATTTGGCCCCTCTTTTTTTTTTTTTTTCTTTTTTCTTCCTTCATAGGTTGTTAATATGTGCTGCTGTTTTAACTTAGAATGTCTTGAATGATGACTTTTCCCAATAAATTAGGAAACCTAAATCCTCTTGCATACAATGCTTTTCTCAAATATGAGTTTAGTTGCTTCTCGTATGTGGTCCTGAGAACATCCAGGTCTCTTAAAAGGTTTCTTTTGTTTACAATGCATGAATAGTGAACGTGTTTTTTTTTTTTTCCTGAAGGTGCATTGAAATCCTTATGTTGGGGAGAAGGCACTAAAGAATCAAAGTACCATTTATGTTAAATGATGACTGAATTTAAGTACTTTATTCGTGAAGATTTTGAACCAAGTCAGATTGTGAAAACCTCTCCTGCAATCCTAACCCAAACGTGCAGTTAACCTTGTCTCCACTCGATTGTCTGTGCTACCTAGCGAAGCTGCTTTTGCAGTTGAGATGAGTATGGCTTGAAGTGTGTGATTCATGAGCGTGTTGCAATTGATTAGATGCTGAAGCTGTGAATAGGTCACATAATTATATTCTGACTCACAGTATGTAAATCCAGATGGTTATTCAGGAACCTCACATTTTTACATTAGGGTAAAGGTGAAACAACTTCATTAAAATTATTCTGCCAGTTGCATCTTCTATTACCTTTTTCTTTTTTTTTTCTGGTTGAAGCTTCTGGGCTACATAGCCAGATCTGCTGTGTTATCTTCCTGCAGGGGTGAAAGATAGTGGTGTATTAAAGAAGCTCAGGTTCTCCAAACATCTTAGGTTTGCCGTTAAAGGTTAGCTGTATTTTATGTGATATTATAGCAAGAAACACAAGCTGCTACCGGGAATGTGTTTGTCTCCATGGTCCTGCCTTGCACATTATCTTTAAATCATATAAAAAGTTCATTCTCATTTCAATAAAGGCAGAATTCAAAATTGAAAAACTGCCTCTAAGATAAAAATAGGTCACATTTGAATATTTGTGCTGCTTGCCTTGTAACTAATGCGGAATTGTGATCGTATTACCATCATAGTATTGTGGCATTAAAAATTCTTTGAGGTAATAACCGATGGAATACCCTTTATTAATTTTGAAAAGTAGACTTGTTTTGGTAATTTAATTTCTTATTTTAAACAACCTTTTCAATTTCTTTCTAAGTGTAGCAGAAAGAAACGGTGAAATTTATATCTTTGGTATTTCAAGATGTAGTTAGGAAGGACTATATCAGTCTAGAACATTTCCAGAGCTTTGCAAGGAGGAAGTTAGAACTGCTGTTAATGGCAAAATTGGTACCTGACTTGGCACTCAAAGAAAATAACATGTAGGTGATATACTGTATGTGATTTAGTATTCTATTTTATTTTATTGGTAATTTACAACTTATGGTTTTGGTTTTTTTTTTTTGTGTGTAATGAATTTGCTTACAGCATTTGATAGCATGTATGAAAATTCAGGGCTATATCATCAGTTGGATCTGGTCAGTTGGTGCAACTGCATTTTGTAGCAACTGAGTATCTGCCTCAATAAATTTTATACCCCAGTCCTCTTTTTCTATTAGATTTGGACTCAAAATAGTAAACAGGAATAGTTTCTCTCTTTTTTTCTATTTCTGTCTTTCTTAGTTTCTAAACTTTCTGGAGAAAGGACCATCCTTTTTCTTTCCAGAATGAACCTAGCAAATAATTTATAAACAATCAAAGAAATAACAGTGATGGAGTACAAGAAAAGAAATACTATCCATTATTTATGTACATAATTAAATAGAATCCCTGGTCATTTGACAGTACAAAGACAAAACTTCACTGTGGGTGTATTATGTATATAAATGCTGAAGCATTTCACGGTGGTCTTACAAGAGAGTACTGCCTCCATTTTCACTGAAGTAATTACGTTTTGTTTCATTAGGTAGCTCTCAGTTTGCAGCTATAGATGCATGCACTGAATCTCCTTGTCAGGTTTTTCAGAAATGCAGCAATTAATTATCAGGAGTTTGGTTCTGTTTATTTTAGTTTTTAAAGACTCACACTGTACATTGAAAAACAGCTTTTTTACAAATAGTGCCATGCAAGCAAACAGGATGGCTTAAACCCAGTGACATATGGAGTAAACCTACCTCCTCGGGGGCACAGTGCATGAGGATATGACCTAGCAAGAGGGGATGGAAATAACAACTCAACTTCTCAGTTGGGCACATGGGAGGCTTTGTTGGCTTGGAAGTGTAGATTTATTTCGTGGGATGGAAGAACTTCAGCATTAAACATGTTTACTCATTTCAATTATTGAACCACTGGTTGAATTACTCCTACAGTATGTTGTTTAATCCTCTGGTGGTAGTTGAAGCTCCTAATGAAAACACCAAGAGAATATTTTTTGTTTGTTTCATTTTTGGCATTGGCATCAGTAATGTTGCATTATTTTTATAGAGTTCTCGTTTTCTCTTTAATCCGTATTTTTAGGTTGTGTCATTTTATCCATAATAATAATACTACCATTTCATACATAGGAAAAACGGAGACAAATTCAAATTATTTGAGTTGTCTTAATAAAACAAAGAGATCCTTAGTTAGAATGTAGGGAGGTGAACTCAGAGCTCTTAATTTGGTCTGCTGAATCATACCATCCTCAAAAGTGAGAGGTAAGTAGGTTTTATGAACTATTCTTTTTGTTTCACCTTATGGTTTTCTGTTAAATTTAGCAATCCAGCTCTCTACAGGATAATGCAGTATGAAGGACATAGATAATCACTCTCATTTTAGGTGCCATTCGATTTACCTGCTTACCATGGAGCTACTGCCAAATTGGTCTCAAGGCATTGAATTGACAAAGCATGGCTCCATTTCTGAAGGGAGACTGTGTCCAAAAGTGTGCCATGGCTTTGAGAGCCAGGGACTGTGTTGATGAAGGGGAGCCCTGAAGCTTAGTGTCAGGCTTAGCACAGCAGTCTGGAGGAGGCCCAGCAAAGACCTCAACCAGGGCCATGATAATTAGCTAGCACAGGTACTATGCCAACTCATTTGAGAGAAATGCCAGCTGGCCAAGCTGTTCATCTCTCTCTCTTTCATAAGTTGAATCCCTCTTTCTAGAAATTTGCCCATTTCATATCTAGTATCTCATCTTGGTTTACTTTACATGATTAGAAATTCAGGGAGCTCACCACACTATATAGTAGATTAGGATTTTGAATCCTGTAGGTAGATATATGTGTGTATATATGTATATATACACACACATATATAAAGATACTGTAGACAAGTTCAGTGATGATTTTGACTTTCTAAATTCATTGCATTTTGCTTAGAACAAGTATCACTTCTAAGAAAAAAAGAAAATACCTTTACTACTAGGAAAATATATATAATCAATATTTGTATCATACAGTAGTCATCAAAATTCATTGGTTTTGCAGAAATATAGCTCTGAATGTCATGAGGTAGGTCAGGAAAATAAAATTCGGCAATGAGCTGCCCAAAGAAAACCACAAACTACCTCAAAATTTAAAACCGTGAATCTCCTCAGTTTTGGAGCAAAAGCATAAGAAAGTACCTATTTCATTCTCCCTTTTTGAATGTTTTTCATTTGTCCAAGCCAGCTATTCCAGCAATTGGCAGAGTCACTTGGTCTCATTGTGAGTATTGGCTTGTAGCACACGCTGCAGTCCAAATGTCAGCTCATTATCAGACGAGATACAACAAAGGCTAGGGTTGCCTCGGAATGCCATAGGTTTGTGATGAGCTTCGGTTTGCAAGGCATGCATTGGAGGTCCAACATTTTCCTGTTGCATTGGACACACATGTGGGGCACAGGTGGAGCACACACACAGCAGATCCTGTGTGCACAGAAAGCTTAGAATATGTTGTGTAACATCAAGTCCTGAGTGTGATGAGTAGATAAGGTTTACTACACACACAGCGACTTACCTTTGTCACCATGGAGTGGATCTATGCATGTGCAGTAAATGTTTCTGATATTTCTAAATGTTCCAATTATTTGCCTGAGCTGCTAGACAAGATGTTATGGACAAGTATCCTGAATCTTATTTTTCTATCGAGTTCAGATTTCAGGGTGAAAAGGAGAGTATGTCTATATGTCTATGGCTGTTGTAGAGTTGTTTTTAGAGATAATCTATCCTAAAGTCAGAAGAAAGCAATGACTACAGATAAACAATGCAGAGGAATATGCTTGTTTTTGGGAGAGAGGGAGAGAATGGTTGGGGAAAGCAAAGCAAGAGTGCAATTCTCATGCTAGATTTTATCAATTTGTAAAGTTTAATTACTTGTATTACCTCTGAAGAGAAATGGAATCCAGGTTAATCTTCACAAGATTCGCAATAAAAATTATTTATTAAAATAAGGCCCATTACTGTGATTATCAAATACATTTTTAATTAAGTCCAAAGTTGCTTCAGTAGAAATTTTACTTATCTCAAAATGTTTGGGCTTGTTCGTCTTTCTGAGCTTTACTTTTCTTCTATAAAGATCATGAACTTGGCTTAATTAGAAGTAGTAGTTATAATGTCAGAGCAAATTAATTTCAGTCAACTAAACGGTCCCTTTGAGGATCACTGTTTCCACCTGTTGGTCTCATCTGTAGCTCTGATGATGAGTGAGCTCTCATTAACTACGTGATGAGAGTCGCTCCACTAGCTCAGTCACAGTGATGAACATCAATATCAGTAATAGAAACTTGTAACATCATTGAAGGAGGCAGGACGCAAGTTTCATTTCCTCTGTGTTTCTCTATATCTCCAAAGTTTCTTGACTTTAAAAGAGGTAATTTAGGGCCCTTGAACCAGGTTTGGATACAAGACTTTTTCAAGGTAGTTCATGACTATTGTCTCTCAGAAATGCCTCTATGTAATATATTCAGTTTACAAGTGAAAAAATCATATACTTAGCTAATTTTCCAACCCAGCCAGGATAACTTCCCAGCTTGTGTAAGCAGATAAGTTGATCAGAGTATTCATTTTTACATCACAGTCTTTTTTAAGTCTCAAGCACAAATAAACATTTTTTTTTCACACAGATTTCACTCAATGTTAGCTATAAATGCCTCCTTTAATTATTTTTGTTTAATTGAATGGCTTTCTCTTGAATGTTACTACCCTAATTTTGAATCTAAAATGGCAGAGCGATCTTACATTCTAAAAGGAATTTATTTGCCTAAAAAATAAACACGGTAACTTTTTCTAGGTGTTAAAACATAAAATAAACAGATAAGTTAATTGTAAATCATTGCTTAAAAATGCATTTTGTTAAAGAATTCTGGATTGCTCAGTGTTCTTAGTAGGATGTAATGAGCCAAATTCATTGGTTAAATTAAAATGCTTTTTCTCATATTCAGTAAATGCGGTGTGTATGCAGTTGAACAAAAATAAAATTGAAATTTACATTTTCATCAAATGAATAGCCACATGCTGAGGATTGCTCAACTGCAATTTATGATTATGCAAATGAAACAGGGTTTTGCAGCTAGGATATGTACAACAAATGGGAATTCCATTATTATGTATCAAAAAGCCATTAACCTTGAAAATCATATACAATTGACATGAACATTTCTAAAATATGTCTAAAAGCTGCTAATGCTCTCTTCTCCCCTCCCATACGTATAGGTACTTTATATTAAATTTAGCAAAATAATTCAGAATGAATAATTTATTAAATGAGCTCTGCCACTATTTTGTTTATGAACTATCCGTAACAACTTGCTGGGTTCTTTATTCATTATTTAAAACCAGGGAATACTGCTGAATAATTCCTTGTCTGCTGACAAGAACATGATTTACAAAAGCTGTTCATGACTAGCATTTGCTATTTTGTAAACCTGGAGAGGGAGCAGAGATGGGGTGGTGAGTCGCGTGGCAGCATCCCACATTAAAAGTTTCTTTGCTGTGAACACTCACCTTGGTGATGCCTGCGAATTTTCAGTATTTGATGGTTCTAGATCAGATTCTGTTTTTTCTCAGCCCCAGCAACAAAACTACTAGTACTGGGAGGGAGAACAAAATGAGGTTGTCTCTAAACATGCTGTCAATGAGACCTTTTTCTTGGGATTCTCAAGGGAAAGCAAACAGCCTATAAACTTAAAGCTGTGAGATTTAAGGTAATTTTCTGCATATTTCATGAAAGATGGTCCTATCCTTAATACCACTGTGGATCTAGGCTTTTAGAGGGAAACCACCTCATACTAATCTTGAGACAGTCAGAGTAGAAATAGAACTGGAGTGTTCCAAATTGTAGCCACAGTCCAAATGCATTTTTGGCAATTGCCAATGTGCTGCAGTACCGAGTTCCCTGTCTGTACTTAACAGATGCTGTATTCTTCACCCAGTATCATTATACTGAGGTATACTTTGTGGAAGTACTTTGGTTATATCTCTGTTTATAGCTACAGAAGGGTTTGATATCCTGAGTTATTTTTACCATAGAAGATGTTCAACATAATTACCATTAGTTGTCCACAATGTGTTACCAAGATCTGTCTGTAGGAGATTGCCTTATGTGTGTTATCTATAATATTTAATTTGTAATAATTTCAGCTACTCCTTTTCCTCACAATCTGATAGCTGTTGGAAGAGAATGCTTAAAACCTTTTATTGCAAATGAATCAAAATAGTACTAAACATTGCCCTCATCACCCTAAATTGAGTACCCTCTTTGTTCTTTACATCCTTTTTCTCTGTAAGAAAGTGTATGTGTTTCCTTGCCCAATTTTCACTTTTAGACTGGGATTTACATCAAAAACTCTGCCAAAAAAAATGTTAACATAGAGCATTGGAGTGAAACAAAACATAGATTGAAGTAAATGTGGACAGCAAATAAAACGTGAGCCAGCAATGTGCCCTCATAGCCAAGAAGGCCAATGGTATTTTGGGATACATTAAGAAGACTGTAGCCAGCAGGCTGTGACAGATTGTCCTGCTCCTCTACTCTGCCCTGGTGAGGCCTCATCTGGAGTACTGTGTCCAGATCTGTGCTCCACAGTTCAGGAGAGACAGGGCACTGTTGGAGAGAGTCCGGTGCAGAGTCACCAAGTTGATGAGAGGACTGGAGGACTCTTACGAGGAAAGGCTGCAAGACCTGGGGCTGGAGAAGATTGAGAGGAGACCTTATAAATGGTATAAATACCTAAGGGGCGAGTGTCAAGAGTATGGGGCTAGTCCTTTTCCTATAGTGCCCATTGACAAGGCAAAGGCTAATGGGCGCAAGCTGCAACACAGAAGTTCCACTTGAATACAGAGAGGAATATTTTTCCTGTGAGAGAGCCCTGGCACAGGCTGCCCAGGGAGGGTATGGAGTCTCCTTCTCTGGAGGTTTTCAAACCCGCCTGGACATGTTTGTGTGTGACCTGATCTGGGTGAACCTGTTTTAGCAGAGGAGTGGACTAGATGATCTTTAGAGGTCTCTTCCAACCCCTATCATTCTGTGATTCTGTAAATGGAAGTGTTGTAGATGGGAAGAAGGGCAGGAGGAGCTGGGAATCAACATACATTTGTTTGAATATAAGTGTAGATACTAATATTTTGAGAATTCTAAAGTATAACGTTATAAGTACAAGTGATTCCATTAGCATAGCAGACAAGTTATGTTCTAGACTTGGAAAGAAATGTGCAGTAGAAAGGGATGAATGGATATCTAATTGTAGCTTTTCAGTGTTAGATTTGACCATATACAGTAGTTTTGTGACTTGTACTGAGGAAGTCTATAGCAGCTCAAACTCCTTGGAACTGATTTTGATGTGTACCCTTAAGTATTCTTCTATATTCAAGCAAGAAAAAAAGAGGATATTGTGTTGCTTATAGTATATATGGTATATCTATTATATATGTTTGTGGTAGGCAAAGGAAAACAGAATTATCTAAACTTTTCCCTGAACTAGGGGAATATGTAGATTGAAGAGCACTATACAATTTTACCCATTATGCTTATGCAGCAGATGCAGATGTATCCTATAAACGTGGCAAAGCTTTGGAGTTTTTTTGCTGTTAGGATGGGTAAATAGTTTTATCCTGTAAGAAAGGTTAAAGTACAGAACTTTGAAACCAATTTAAAAGATTTTTTTTTTCCTAGCATGGATAGAGGATTTATTATAGATAGATAACATGCATTTATTTGTAATACTTCTTTGATTTCTGAAGCAGTCTCAGCCACTCAGTAATGTTTCACGGGGAGAGCTCTTATGTAGCATTAGCCTTTCCAGATGACATGACCCATGTGTTGTTCTTGCGTTGCTTCTTCCACCACAAGGATACAGCTGAGAGCTAATAGTGTGACGTTGTTTACTTGGAAATACAAAAGAAAGAGGATACTTACTTACACTAGTTATTTCTTGAAAACTACTGAAACTTTTTGAAAAATAATGTATTTTTTTCTGCTTTTTAACTCCTGCAAAAGATCTGTCACATAAAAGATTATGACTAAAGTTTTCATGTGTTGTTCTTTCTAAGTTTACCAGAGTACAACAGAAAGCTAGATCACTGTCTTATTTTTCATCACTTTCTGTAAACAGTTTCAAAATTAACCTCAGTAAATACCAGAAATGTGACTATCTAGTCTTTGTATATGCTCACAGAACAGATTTAGGGCACTTATTTGAAGGATATATATAAACCAAGCATTTGCCATAATTTAGAAGTATACTTTTTGACATCTCTAGAACATACTTCTGAAAGTACTGAGCAGTGATTGAACTTTTAATTCCATAAATATCTCTGGAGAAGCTAACAGCAAACAGTGTAGAAAACCACAGCTTCCAACTTATTCCAGCATGTCCAAGTGTTATCCCAGAATCTGTAATGGAACAGGAGAGGGCTCAGCACACAGTGACACACTCTCAAACCTGCATTAACATCTCCCGGTGTCTTGTCAAACTAGGGTATTTCTCATATGCCTTCTGTGATGTTTGTCCTTTTTTTCTTGAATGTAACACTTGGCAGTGATTTAGGTACCAATCCCTTAATTTTGAAGTATTGTAAGTTGTTGAGGCTGATACAACATTGGAGGTTAAACTCTTGGTTTCCTTTACTAGGAAATACCACTGCAGGGATTAATTCTGGGGTTCTAGTCACTGTAAAAGACATGATAGGAGTAAGAAATTTTGCTTTGACATGGAAACTTAGACGCTGAAGGAGCAAATGGCCACTGTAAAGTAGCCTTGTTTGATCCTTTCCTTAAAAAAAACAAGCAATCTTACTAATTAAATAAAAAATCATTTAAAAAGTCTGTGTGAGGTACAGGAGTGTTAAGAGTTTGTTTTATTTATAATTCTTTAACCACTAGATGGTGGGAAAGTTGCAATATGATAGCACTTGGGGACTTGGTCAGCCCTCCTAGGGTTAGTTCACAAACAGGTATGACTGAACACAGCACTCCTTAAATTGTTGTGAAATCTTACCATGAGGTGGCACCTGGATTGTGGCATTGCTTGTACATCTGCATTCAAATCAGCTTTGTGCTGGTGAACCCTGTCTGCATTACCGGGATAGCCATGATGAAAAGAATTCCCTTTAGTTGCAAATTTCACCTAAGAAACTGAAAAAAAAAAATCAAGAAGGTAGTTCGTCCTAAATTCAAAACTGCTATAACCACTTGGCTGGCAGTGCCTGTTTTAAGGCTAACTTTTGTATGCTGTCATGCCTGCATACCCACTGTTTCATTTAAGAATTTACAAGAGAGTTTGCACGCTCTAGTACAGTGTGGACTGAGTATTTTTTCTTTCAGTAGCTTCTGAGGCTTATTGTGTGAAGAGTAGGAGTGCATCATTCTCAAAAATTATTGCTTGCATAGGAGACAAATCTTTCTTCCACAGTACAATGGAATTTGCTAAACTATTTTTTGTGTGGACTTTTAGGGAAGAAGTATTTTGATTTGAAAATATCTTTAAGAGGTTTATTACTCTTTGCTTTCTTCTGAAGGACAGCTCCATAAATACTTTTCTGCCTCTGTGATCCCTTGCCAGAATCTCTGCTATAATGTCAGATTCATCACCTCACCAGCCAGTTCACATCCCTTTTTGATCTTAGAATTAAATTGTACTCCCAACTTCCAATGCAAATGGCTGCAATATCAACCCTTAATGATTAAGTTAACTTCAAAGCAGACTTTAGGAGCATCAGATGATGACAATGCCTTTGATTTATATGCCACCTTTCATTCCTAGTGATCTCAAAGCACCTATAATTTCTGGCAAACCTATGCAGAGTTAATGTGTTGTTTCAGAATCTGTTCAGCAATAACTGTTAAGTGCTCAGAAGAACAATTGATTAATGAGTGAGATGGCCCAGAACTTTAATTCTCTTAATGAACAATTTTTTGGACTTAACAGGATGTCGACCACGAGCACAAGTGGAGCTATAAACTACTCATTACATTAAACACTGAACTTGGCAGTAATTTGAATCATAGAATGGAGAAGAAGACTTGGCTTTTGTTCCATGCACGTGTGTTTTTATAGGAATCTACTTAGGCATTACTAATATAGAAGCACTTCTGCACTGGAATTTAATATATGCACTGAATGTTTTGGGACATGTGATAAACTACAACACTCTACCCATATGAAGTGGTTAAAAAAATTGTTATATAATCACTCAAGTTAACCAAGATGCTAGAGACAATTATTTAAAGCATTAAGAAAGATTCTGGGAGACTTCTTAGTAAGCAGATATCCAAGAATCTGGTCTTAAATGTGGTCTGACATTTTGCCTATGACAGAAAAAAGAAGTGGAGTTTGAAAATAACTTTGGTAAATACCCAAGCTGGCATAACAGGAAGTAGGAAAATAGCATGAAAGGCAAACAGATTGCTGTTGAGGAGATGGTTTTGAGATTATTCCAGTGTGAAGATTCTTTTTAAATTAGCAATTGTGATCACACATACATTGTCTCATGTCATGTATGTCCCCTTGCACTCTTCTTATGCCTCTTTGTTATTGTGCTTTTGAACCATAATCATTTTTCCACAGAAATGAAAATTGTTATTAACATCTGTTGTGCCTGCCTAATTACTGTGCCTGCTAAAAGAGTTATTTCTATTATTTCCAGATCTCTTCCACAAATTCTTACATCAGTAATTAGTATATCTTACAAGTACTAGTGGAGTGAAAAGGATCATAAATTTTCAGCATAAACCAAGAATTCCTTTCCGATGACTAATACTATAGAGGGTACCATAAAAATAATAGTATTAGAAAAAAGCAATAATCCAATCTGTGTTTTACTGTACATGTTGCCAAGGAGATCTAGCTTTATGAGTGACTTTAGGACCGGGACTCCTTGTACCAACTACAACAGAAATGTCAAGAATGTGATCATTGATTTTTTTTTGTGTGTGTGCAAATCCACCTTGTTATACCTGTATTCTCATCACTGAAAATTGAGGGGAGGGCTAAAGAAGGATGCTGACTTCTCAGCTGTAAGTGAGTGCTTGTGCTAGTTGCTCTTTTTTAAGCAATAGTGGTGATCCAGTTGTGGAAGGTAATGAAGGAAGTGTTCATGTTTGAGTGTTCAAACATGGCTTTCTTGCCTTGCACTTTGTGGTCTTTTGCATGTGCACATGATGAGTAGCAAGTGGGCATATATCCCCAGAACAGCACTTTACACAAACCTCTGCATCATCTTTTTTTCATAAGGCATCAAAAAAAGGAAAAAATGACAGAATGCTTTGAGAAATCTCCAAACACCACAGAGCTACTGTATGGATTCCCAAGGGCCACTCTGGTTTCTAACTCAATAGGCAAGGCTGAGGAAAAGAGAGTGTAGGGGTAACACTGCTGTACCGCAGTGAGTTTGAGCAACCTTGGAGAATTAAATGTGTGGGTGCAAAAATGTCAGTCTGCATAGCTTCTCCCCCTTTTTGTCTTTCATAGATAAACAAATCTCAAAACCCATCCTCTTCTGTTCTCAGGCATCACTATTGTATGTTTTAGATGGATGCTTGCTATTGTTTCACCTTTTGATATCAGAAAGAAGCTTAACTGCTTCTTACATTTATTCTCAAGGAATAACAGCTTAATGGTTTTGAAGCCCCTTTTAGCCAGGTTTAACCAGTTTCGTAACCTTTCCCTGAAAATCCTGGTATGGATCATATCAGAGAAGCTTAAGGAATGGTTTGGAGTCCTTCCATTCTCTCACTTCTATCAGCTCTCATCCCTGCTAGGTCACTGCCCTTGTTTTGAAGAGGTGGTTGTAAAGCCATGAGTTTCAGTAGTACAGGACAAACTTTTGGAAACTGCAGTAGAAGGAGGTTGAAAAGAGAGATTTCCATATCACTAGGTCAGGTATCTGGTATTAGAGCTGGGCTCCATGAGCTATGAAGCATGTAACTTCAGCCTTCAAATGTTATGTTCACCTAAAACTTTTGAAGTCCAAAAGTAATTATTTGACTGATAGGTCTCTTGATACAGATAACACTATAATTTGCCTATTGCTTTATGCCATGTTTTAATAGTGTCTAAAGGTATGGCTCGGTGGTCCATCTCTTTGTTTTCATGTGACATTTTCATGTCATCCCTAGCTCAGAGCTAAATGCCCTGCTGCATTGGACAATTGTCCTTTTTTAAAATTCATTATTCCTGAGCAATGTGGCCAAAATGATCTTATTCTTTGAGTGTCTAGACTGTGTGGAAGAAGACTGAAAGAGACAAAAACCCAGTTTCTGGAAGAACTGTTAAAAGATATCAATTTTTCACGGCTATAATAGAACCTCATAATTAATTTAAATGGAATTTGTTTTCCAAAACACAGATTTTTGGGTGTAAAGTATGTCCTTTGAGAGAAGCAAGAGGAAACAACCTCTGTTATTTTTGATTACCTTTGTGTTTTGCTTTTTACTCATTATGCTAATTTTATGCTAATAACCTTCTTACATTAAGTTTCACTTTATACTGCATAAACTGACAAATAGAGCAATATTTATCAAGCATAAATATTAAAAACACTATAAAGACTTCTAGACTCCTAATTATTATGCTAATTAATCTCTAAATTATTCTTGTATTACCACCCAACAGTTCACTGTAGAACATGACAAGAAAATGGTAAAAATACCAAAATTCTATTAATTAACCACATAGGAAGCCTGTCTATGAATTTAAAAAGTGCTAGTTACAGCATTGTGGATGTAAAGATAAAAAATTCATTTCTTCTGGTAAGCTGTTGATCCTTTGTTTATATTATCATAAATACTAAGGAGATCCAAAGTGCTTTTGTATTTTCAAAGAACAGGAAAGCCTAATATATTGGATGGAAATTCCACATATTGAGCCAAGTTCTTAGTATTTCTTTTCATACCAACGTATTTATTGAAGTCAATGAGACTATTCATATGGTTCAAGTGTGTGAGTTTTGGCCTCTCTCCTACTGTTATATTTCATATGTAGGGTCAAATAAAGTCCCCAGATCTCAGATATCACATTCATTCTGGTGCCATTATGAGGCTCTGATGAGGGGTAAAATCTCTCCAGTATGAGGAAGGACTAATTAAATTTATACAAAATAACTTACCATTTTAAAGGGTTCCTAAACATTTAGTTATTATCACTGATGAATGGGTGGTGGAAGACAGCATGTTGATCAGCCAGGACTAGTGCTCCATGAAATGAAAGCTGCTGCATCAGAGATAGCAAGTGCCTTAAGGTGTGTTATATTAAGGCAAGTCCTGTTCCTGAAAATGTGCCTAGATAGGTGGGATGTTCTGGTGTTCTGCAGTACTCAAAGGTTGCATCCATTGGGTGTTTTGCCTGTAAGAGTCAACAAATTTACTACAGGAAAATAATTCATGTGTTAACTTTTTTTTTTTTTGTTAACAATGTTAAATGTTAACAAAACAATGTTAAAAGTGTTAACAATATTCCCAATATCCCTTTTCTTTTCCCACTCAAATACATGATTTTTCTTCAGAAAATCTGCTTTTAATAAACATTCTTTGCTTTCTTCCCTGCTGTGCCTCTTATAACAGTTACAGTGTATACCTGGTTTTTCAGTTAACTGTTGACTTGACCCACCTAGAATGATACAGCTTTTGTCTTCGAAATGATCCTTACTTCTCTACAGCTAAATTTATGATACGTTAAGATATCAATTTCAATAGGAATAATAATGGTCTAAAAGTATGGTTCTCCTGGTTAGCATAAATTTACAATCACAGGCACACAGCTGGTTCTGTCCAGTGGAGGTTTTCAGACATCCAAACTGTGGTGAGTGCTCTATAAAGATCAGCTTTGATTTCTTTGCCGAGAGCCTGTGCCAATCATACTGTATTGGGAGATTTTGTGCAGTGTGTTATTATTAAACATCTTTTTTTTTTTTTTGTTTTTTTAAACTGGAAACAAATGATCCTGCTGGGATAGTGCTCTTGTAAAGACAGATGCTCAACTGACAATCAAGTCTTTAAAATAATACTATAGTCCAAAATTAGTCCTATAAAGAAAGGAAGGGCAGAGACAGTGTTTCATCAGAAATAAGGCAAAAATTACACCAAGATTTTTTGCAGTGGGCCGGCATTGGTGGGCATTGTTAAATACCTAATGTCTGAGGAGTGATAGTACTGGAGAAATTAGGGCTTGGTAAGTGGGCAAGCTGAATGAGAATCAAGTGATGAGGGTTATAAGAATATATGGGTGGAAGTGGGCAGAATGCATTATGGAAGGAAAATTTCAGAGGATGGTATGCTGTATGTCAGCCAACTGTCTTCCCTTTTCTCTGTAAGTCATCTATATTTAAACTTGGAAAGATGCAGAGCCATTAGATTGCATTAGCTTCTTAAAATTGAGCATGGGCCTAAGAGTTTGAAGGATAAGGGTGCCTTTAGACAAAAGAACTGCCTATATGTATATTGAAATAGAAAAAAAAAAAGAAAGTGTGGCTAGATATAGTGCTCACCTGTTTCTACGTTGCTTAGTCTAGCTGTTTCGTGCTAATATTTTGAAAATGAAGTTTCTGGTGGCAAGGAATTTTTAATGAAAAACCAGTACCTATTATTAACCCATATAAGAATCCAAATAGAAACCACTTAAATGTTTTTGATCTTATAACCACCAATTAAGTGTTTAAAAGTAACAAGAAAATATTTCTGCTGGAAACATTCAATAGCAATTTTGAGCAACTAGTTGCAGTTTGAAATCTTGTTTTTGCAGAGACCACACTTCTCATCTTACCCAGATAGGTATTGATTCCTGTATTCATCAGGGGAAGTCACACTGACCTTCACTCTCTAACGCCACAGCATCCTTCCTTAGCTCAGTTTATAATGAACAGTGCACAGGCAGAGAGTAATGAGACACTGGACACACCCCTGACTCTCCTGGACTCCTGCCATACCAATCCCAGAATGACATTAGATTTTTTTTCCTTATGAACCTGCATCAAATCAAGAGGAGAGAAGACTTGTGAAGTGGATTAAACATAAATGAAAATGGGAAATATTTTCCTGATAACCAGCATACAAAACCACAATTTGAAATAGAGAGAGGCTTCACTTTTCAAGAGTGTACTCTACCACCGCTACAGTTTTCAGAGTCGTTCTTATACTTCATAAATGTAGAGTTTATTGTTAGGACTTCGTAGACAGTTGTAATTTCACAGATAGTGGTCAAAACTTATCTACAAAGTGGACAAAAGGGGTGATGGACAGAGAGAAGTTTTAAGGTCATTTGTCTGATTATGAATCTGGTATGTGCAGAATTCTCTTCTGTTACAAAAAAATATTTAGGAAGCTGGGGTTTTTCCAATCAGAAATGTGTACATAAATCTATATGTGTGTGTGAGAGAGAAAAGGGCTATTTTCCCCCCTATCTTTTTACTTTTTGAATGTTTTGAGTTCATTTTGCAACAGAGACAGTCACATAGATGAAAACAAGCCCTAGTACAAAGTAATTGTGAAATCAATCAGTAATCCAGCAGTTCTGAGATCTAGAGTAACCTCCTAGGAAGAAAAAAAAGAAAGAAGAACACAATATATTAAATACAAATCCTAAAAGATAGGTAATGTGTCAAAGAGGTTATTGCATTCAGGAGACTTGATAAGGATGATTTAACAGGGTGAAAAGATCACCTCGCAGATCATAGAGGGAAAGGACTGTGAAGAGATGGAGGCATGCACAATACAGAGATAAGTGAGCGTTATCTTTTTTAAAGGTTTCAACTTACCTCATGATTGTTAGCATTTAGTCTTATTTCCATAATCAAACTTTCAAACATTCAGATGCAGAGCACTCTGACCTTGCTCACTTCTGTAGTCCAGAGGAAGTAGTATAAAATTCATGAAACTGATAGGGTAATTTAGCTTTTGTATGTTCAACAATAAACAAGTAACTAATATAGTTTTAGACTAAATATTTGGGGGTCTATTTGTAAATTGTGATAAATTCCAAATGCTTTTTTTTTTTAACCCTGCAGGCAGAAACTGAATACAGCATTTGTAAATATAATTGTACACCAGACAATGGGTGTTGGTGGACATCACAATATTGACTCCTTTAGAAGGCTCACTCAAACTTATACTCTACCTGGATAACACTTTTAGAATTATGTCTTAAGCCTACCTACAAAGAGAAATCTGACTTTCTGAAGTGGCTATTTCTGTTGCTAGAAAAGTCTGTAATTGCCTTGGTCAAAAAGATTTTTTTCCAGCTCCAAGTATGCCATAATTTCACATTCATGATCACTTCCAAAACTGCTGTAATTCTTTAGGATTTTTTAAAATATTATTTTCTGACATGTTGAATGAATTTTGCAGTCTGGAAAAATTCTCATGGATTTTTTTTTTTTTTTTTTTTTTTTTTTTAAGTTTAACTTCCTGGGAATAATTTGAAATGATTACTGTTCTTTGTTCAGAAAATGCTTGACTAGAAAAACAAGTTCAGTCTCCCGTGTGCTCATTTTAAACATTCATTGTGTACCTGTAATTTAAAAGTGTAGGGGGCAGAAAATAACCATTTAGAGAATATTGGTAAGATGAGACAAGTCTGAGTTAAAGAATCTGAATCCTATTGTGCTTAAATGCAGTAACTTCCTGGAGCTTCATTCTAGGACTGGTCTTGTGTAGAGTAGAAATTGTCTTTTTTACAACAATTTCAAACTGTGGGCTTATAATTAAAATATATTTATAACTGTTTTAATGATCAGTAAATAGCTATATCAATGTTCAAATGAGCAGTGCTGTCAAATAATAAATGAAACGCAAGTACTAGCTTTACCTTAGGCTGCTGTCAACCACATTAGTTAACTGCTTGGTGTAATACATTTATTATGCATTGAGGTGCTGTTGCTGTAGAAAAGAGAAGCTTAGATTCAAATTTGAGACTAGCAGAAATAGTTTCTGGGCAGGTTAGTGGAAAGGATATTAAATATGATGCTGAGGATATGGGTCTAATTTAAAGAATCATTTTCTGTTGCACCCACAACTTTATTCTTTCATCTTACTGACAGCACAAATGTTTCCATCCATTTCATTTCATCTTCTTCCTTCTCATCTCAGATATTTATAAGTTTAGATGGCCCCATCGTGCTAAAATCCAGCTGCCTCCCAAATAGAAATATCATTTACAGTTTCTCCTGCTTTCTTCCTTCAGAGTCTTCAGGGAAATAACTTGATTAATTCATAGGTTTTCATTCCTTCATTTGTTTGTTTATGTGTGTGAGTGAGTGGATGTGCTGTGTAAGGATGTGTATGACTAAATTATTGAGGGAAAGCTAAATCAAAGAGATTAAATTTGCCTATAGGGTATATTTAAAATGTACACTGCAATAGAGAGATATGCATGCATCTGTAAAGGGGCCAATTTGGAGTACTGAAAACTTAGGTGAAGTTCTCAGTCCCTTCTGTGTTGGTCTCCACAGGAGGACATTTCTGCTCTCTGTGCCATTCTGAGATTCTGAGAATTAGGGATCGGTGTCTCAGATTTCAGTGCCAGAGAGTAGCTCTAAGAGTTATGCACCACTCTCCTTTTTTATACAGCTTGCATATAGTTAAAAAAATAAATAAAAATTTGACTGAATCTGTCACATCTCACTCTGGTTTACAGAAATTCCTTCTCATACTACTGAACTCTTCGGGGATAAAAAAAATGAAGAGTGAATCCTAGACTGTTCAAAACCTTTTGAAAGATTTCTCTTTTTTTCCCTACTCCAATTATATCTGGTTCCAGTGATCATATGAACAACACAAAAGAGTTGAGTGGGTCTTAAGGGTAGGCCTGCTGGAATCAGACCAGTCCTAAAGACCTGAGCAAATGCTTCAAACTCCCTGGCCCTGCCTTTGCACTGATATGAGACCCTTTCATCTATTGCTGTGTGAGAAGGAAAAACTCCTGGGAACCTCCCTGTTCTTGACAGAAGACAAAGCATTGTGGAAAGAGACAGAATGTTGATAGATTCTGTGCTTAAGTAAGAAAAAACACAAAATATTTCCACCATCTCACAGATGATTTACCAGCAAGGAATCAATGGGCATGAAATATCCTAAACATTGTAACCTCTCTGACACTACCTAAGTCGTTCTTGTTAGTCACCATTGATCACAAACCTGGGAACAGGGATTGATTCAAACAGCCTTCTCCAGAAGTTGAATATACACTTCTAGTAGTCTCTGTAAGTCACAAGAGACCACTGGATGTTCTTGAGAACAGTTGTGCACTTTTGCACTCAGACCTCATGCAGTGCTACTGAGCACCATGTTTTTCCTCTGATGGAGCTCCTTCTGTTTATCTCCAAAGTTTTACCCTACTGGGACTGGTAATTTGCTCTACAGGAGCAGTCCCATTCATTTTTTTAGTAGTTCTTGAAAGTATATATATTTGAAAGTATATATTTTTGAAACATGTAAGGGAAATAATTTAAACAGCAACATAAAACCTATTAATAAATACAGAAGCCCCCTCTGTGTTTAAATTCTTTCTTCACAGAAATATTTAATTTTCAGTTATTTTCTTTGGTTAGATGTCTAAAGTGTTCATGTAACAGGTATTTTTCTGTTGTGGAAGCAGTCAATCTTCAAAGCTCTTTTGAGCAACCTGATCTGTCTGCCCCTGCCTGCCCCAGCAATGGGCAGGAGGCTATTGTAGAAGCTGATGTAGCTAATCACAGAGCGAAAATGATCATTTGTAGCTGAATTTTCCATAGTCATTTAATTGAACAAAAGTTACCATGACTGTTTCTTCCCCTGAGTAGCCACAATTCTTCTTCTGGAAGATGGTGGTTCTGAAATTATCTGTGTGAATTAGTGCTTGCTTTGCCACTCTCACTAGATTTATTAAGAGTTGAACCAACATAGAAAGCAAAACTGTCTGCTTAATCAACTTCCTTTCACAATTAGCAATGCCAATAAAAAGAAATGAATGTGTATTATCCTGAGTCAATGTTGTTACTGCCAGTGGAAGCAGCATTGTATTAATTTCCACGCACGACACAGAGCCCTCTGGATGTGCAAGAAGCAGCTATAATGTGCCCTATTCCAGCAATCCCCAGATAGAGAATATTTCCTACCTGGGGAAATTACACTTGGATAGAGATAGATAACATCCCTAATGACAATGTCCTATTGATAAAAGCACATGTCTTCTGAAAAATGGTGAGAGAAAAACTTTAGGTACATATCCTGCATGAGGAAAAAGAATCAGAGTTGGCAGCCCATCAGTGAGGCAAAGAAAAGCCTCTCCAGGATGTTAGTGCAAAAAATGTCACTGAGGTGACTGCTAGCCAGGTTTCTAACAATCCTGGCAGATTGGCACTCAGTATTGTGGCTCAGAGTGGACTGCTTTGATGGATAAAACTGTAGAGAATAAAAGAAGAAGATTCTGCAATGGCATTGCCACCAATGGCAGCCTCAGCAGCATCCCTGTGAAATGCCATTAGCATGCAAACGCTGCTGCTGTGCCTAGCGGGCTGCTCCGTGCCACCACCAGCGGCTGTGCAAAAATGAATGGCTCTGGTCCCACGTCTTCAGTACTGAAGGGCTGACAAAAACAAAAATGATACTCTTAATACAAAAAATGAGGCTGTGGCTTCTCAAAGCCTAGGGATATAAGGCTTTGTCTGATGCATATTAAAGAATGGGAAAAAAGTCTTTAGCAGAGGAAAAGGGATCTCAGAAAATGAGAGAAAATAAACAGAAAGAGAACTGGCATTTACATCATGATCTTCTAGATTATTTGCTGTGTTATTCCATAAATTTATTTACTGAATGCTGTCTTTTACTAAATAGATTGTTTCATTTCTTCTTGAGAAGTGGTTTATTTTGCTATTTAAGCAAGCAGTGCACAGGAATGCCTTCTGAAGCATTGAAGCTACTTTGTAGATTCAGAGCTTGAGGCTTTCAACAGCTCTTGTTTAGAATGATCCAATTCCCTTTTTGCCCATTGTAGGGTTCTGGTTTCAGGCAGTGTTTTAGCCAATAGTAATTGTAAATGGTGGGAGGAAGTTTAAATCCCTATATGGAGGAGAATGACTGTGTTTCTTTGTTTAACTGGCAATATGGGGTAACTTCTTTTCCTTATTCAATAACCACAAGTGTATAACTCTCTGTTGTATATATAGAATAGATGAGTTCATGCCTCTAGGATGGACTCAAGAGGAGATGCCTGTAAATTACATTGCAACAAATCCATCATATAGAGATTTAGACTCAGTTTCCTTCCTAAGTTGCCTTTTGCTTCCAGTGTGATAGCAATTTATTCCTGGTCTTATGCAAACAGCAATTAAAAAAAAAATCTGTAAGTACTAGCAAAATAGGATGGTACACTGGGAATGACAGCATAAAGTCAAAGCTACAAGTTTTGGATTCAGATCCACCTGGTCCTGCCCTGTCCTATCCCATCCTTTTTTGACATACTCCTTTTCTCCAGTTCAGTCAGCTACTTAGCAGCTCAGTAGCTATGAGTAGACCTTTTCCTTATTAACATTGCAAATACAGAGGAAGAAGGATGCTAACTTCAGCTAGAAGTTAAATTTAGGTTGGTGGGTACCTCCAAGGTTCACTTAGTCCACCAGGAACTGTTTGTTCTTCAAAGAACAAGAACAGATTTTGCCTATTTTTCATGAGGGAGGGCAACTGTGCAACCACATTTATCGAAAAATTCTTTGACTTCTAATGAAACTTTCTCTATAAGAGTTGGTTGATTGTGAAGTTCTTTGGAAAGCTTTGAAAAGGTCATAGCCTCAATCCTCAGCTTTGAGGAGAATGTCAGAAGGCTTTAAAGGGTCATTTTATATCCAGCAAAACACTAGATGATACAGCTACATAGTTTTAACTCACTTGGGCAAATATTTTCTCTAAGCTGCAAAAATGTTGTATTTATACTTTTAATGTATGCTGTATTATTAAGCTCTGACATTAAACACCTTCATGCCAGTTTGGAGGTACTGAACTTTGCTAATCATACAGTAAAAGAAGGGAAGAGGAAAACTAGCAGGTGTTACAGTTCCTTACTGTTAACTCCAGAGGTCCCTTCCGACCTCAGCCACCCTGTGATTCTGTGACTGCACTTAATATTGAACTGATCAAAACTTTCTGCCGACAAAAATGGAGACGGGGAGCTCATTCATTTTAAACAACAATAGCTATATATAGAACCCGTTCTTCACATGGTATACGGAAAATCTTGGTGACCCAGATTATTAAAATATCTTCTGTTTCTTTAACAGGAAAAGGAGAGATGTTGATGCCAAAGGAGAGACCCAGTTCTGATGCAAAAATATGCAGGTGAGAAACCCCAGAAAACTAAGGAGAGACCTTAATCTCGTAATACCCTCTTCCTTGGGTATGCAGACTGTGTTATGCCCAACAGAAGAATGTGTTCTTGTAGAAGTGACTCCATTGTTCTGCTGATGTCTGAGGCCTGCCAGGCAAGTTAAAAACTGAGAAACTACAGAGGTAGTCTGTGGAATACAGTGGGGCAAAACAAGTTTAAGTGCATTGAAACAGCAAATTCCTAGAAAAATTAAGTATTGTTCAGTTTGAGACTACTTGGGCCTGCCAAGTAAATTCAGCTGGGAAAAGATGTTGAGGTCAAGATTAAGGGAAGAATCCAACAAGTCAGCATTTAGGACACTCCAATGTTGGATTGGCTTTCAATACTCTTAAACTCTTCTGTTTAAATGGTTTCACTAGTCACTATAAATGAACAAGCAGAGCTCTGGGATCTGTTTCCTGTCCCCATGGTGTTTTAGCTAATTTTTCCTCAAGTACAATCTGGTCTACTATGCATGGGCCATTTGGGTTTGTCTGGATTCAGGGAATTAATCTTGCAAGTGTGTAGTAAGCTTTCTCACCTAGAGAACTGGAATACTGAGTTCATTATTTCTGCTCTAGTAAATGTTTGATTGCCTAAGAAAAAAAAATGAAAGATTATAATCCTTTAAACTAGTAAAAATGTTGATCAGAACACTTCTATGAAGGTGGAAACTCTTCTCAAGCATTCAGGATTCAGTTTCCTCAGGCTGGGAAAGGAATTGTCATACGATTGGTTTGAGCTGTGAATCTGTCTCATTTTAAAATAATCCTTCAAGATGAGTCATGCTTTTTTCAACTCCCAGTGTAACTTATCTCTACAAGTAGGAAAAAAGAAACCCAGCAGTAACTCCCACTGCTTTCTGTCTCCTCCTTGCACTAAATCCCTTCTCAAACTTTGGAGGAGCGCTTCTGACTGTCCATTGGCTCTTTACTTTTCCCAGCTGGTCTCCTGAAGACAAGTGTGCAATTAGCCTTTGCCTCCTAGGTTAATTGACCTTTAGCCTTTGTCTTTTTAGCTAATTACCAAACCATTCTAGCTGGCTCTTTCTCAAAGACTGACATGGTGTTAAGATAATAGGCAGGCTTCAGGCTGAAACACAAATTTGAAAAGACAGTTTTTCCCACTCTCTCGTTTTTATCACATATACTAGTTCTTTTGCAGATCACCCTGTCATAGAAATTGGTCCTGAATCTATATCCTTGAGGGTGTGAACTGCTGAGATGGGACTAATAAAGACTAGAACCTGACAATCCTGGTATTTCATTTCCTCTTAGTTCTTCAAATGAACTTTTCAGGATTTTTTACCTCTCTCTAGACAACCAAAATATTAATTTCAGATCATTTTTTTTTCCCTTAAGAAATGTTGTTTGATTGGCATATTTTTCTCACTCTTCTTTTTTTTCTGTCAGGCAAGGAAGCTGAATATGGGTAAATCTCACAACTCTGTTCAATCAATACAGTGACAAAGATTAGGTATCAACCTTGTTCAAAAGACGAGATTTTCATCCTAATGGCTCAACCTGCAGGAAAACAATTCTCTTTTGGTTTTGCCAGATAAAGGAGCATAACCTTCTGCAAGGGAGAAGCCCTTTCAGTCTTGGTAAAAATGGTTCATGTGAAGGTAGCATTGGAATTTTTATCATTATCATAAGAGGTTTTGATTCTGACAGTCTTCAATGTCACCAAAAAAAAAAAAAATAATGCAAAAAGAGCTACTCTAGTTAGTTATAGTTACTCTAGTCAGTTATAGTCAGGATTATTTACATCAAAATTATTAGAAGAAAACAATTACTTCCCATTGTTACGGTTTCCCAAAAAAGAGAAGTTTTTGTCTTGTGTGGCTAATTCAGATTGTTGCTGAAGTGCTCTGTGATGCACAAAACTTTTGAATCTTAGCATCTTTAGGTACATTCTCTTAGCAGTCACTAGTAAAATAATTAGAAGAGTTAGACATATTAAATCATTAATTTCTCTCGATAAGTAAAGAACCTTTGGCATGTATTATATTTCGTACTGTTTGGCAAGACCACATTATAGTAAGTATGGAGCATGCCTGGCATTTTTGGTTTGTACTGCTAAGTAACACCACAGATATTGTATTAACCCCATTGCTGTAATTTTCACAGTCTTTATTTCAGACTGAGCTGTTATCATGGTGAAGTCCTGATTCTTAAACTTATTGAAATGAATTTTTAGATACCCGTATGATTGTGATTGGAAACTAGCTTTTATGTTTTCCTATCTTAGAACTTTAAGAATATATACCGACATGATGCATTGTTTGTTTGCACACTGAAAATATGGTCATGTTTGAGTTAGCTAAAGAAGATCTAGTGGGAGATGACGTTCAAGAGATGGATATGTTCAGTGTGGGATATGTTCAGTTGCTATGGTTATTTCCTGAAAATATATGAATATTTAGTTAAGCCTCTGTATAGTTGAACTTGCACAATAAGTAAAAATATATGGGTGCAATACCTGTTACAGGAAACAAAATCTTTGTAATCCTAGGGTTTATGATAATAAATTGAAACTGAAATATATATTATGCACAGATACACAGAAGCAGTGGCAGCTAAGGTAACAGTATTCATCTTTTTACATAAATAGCAAAACAGGTCAGAAATGCAAAACAGGTCAGAAAGAAATGAGTTTCTAGAAGCTGAAGTGATGATGTGATAATCTGAATTTTGGAAATGATCTTGTGACATTCAGAATGACAAATAATGAACTTGACTTTATCTCACCTTTTATTTTTTGTATCAGTGAAAGAGGCAGGAAGGAGTAAAGCAATAGGAAATTGATGGTTCTGATTGTGCAAATGAGCACTTAGAATTAGTTGTTTGGCTGAAGATAATATCTTACACTATCTCTCAAATCTTTACTGACTGTTTGTATTTGTGTTTAAACATTGAATAACTTGATACTAGAACGTGAATAAGACCTGAAAAGGAAGTAAGTCTGTCTAGTTATTTCTTGCTACTAACTGCTTAAAGATAACATTACTAGACTGTCTATGAAATGCATTAATGTGAAATATATATGCTTATGAGCCACTATTTATAATACCTGTATCTTTCCTATGGTCTAAAGCAGTAAGGCAATCCATTAAATAGCAAAAGACGGACAACCTTCATTCTCTGCTGCTCCCTTTCCATTTCAGTATTTAACTGTTTGAAGTGTTTATTATTGTGGAATCCAAAGCCTCCCAGGCTAGAGTAGAATTTTCTAGATTGTAGGAAATTTGCTTATCAGAAATATTTGTTTTTATTCTGGTTTTCAAAGGTTTGACCAGTTGTGAGTTCATCCAGTGTGGCATCCTGCATAAAATATGCAAAAATAAAATATGCTATGAATCTCAAGGCTTTATGTTTTACCATTGGACACTTCAAACACAGATATAAGATATCAATATCAAATATCAGGTAATGTAGAACAAATGTAAAAAGTTAGTGTTACTCATAGATTGGATATGTAAAAAAGAATGTGATAGATATTAGATATTATGTAACTACAGTACAATGTGAGCAGCATGGCATGGCTCTGAGGGGGAATGAATTGAATGGTGTTTAGTGATTTCAAATCCAATATCAATTCCAGAGCAAAGGCAGAGGTCCTATGTGTGAGTGCTGGTGATAATGTGGATAATGATTCTGTCAAGTCAAATGCACATACTGACCAATATAAATGAGTTATCAAGGCCCCGTGAATAATGCCCTGATGATGAGCCATAAATCAAAGTGCAATCATCAATCCATCTGTAGAGGGAGGCCTAGAATAGTTTAGTAGTAATCCTCAAGTTGGTACACATATTAATATGAAAAATAATGAGTCTGCCAACTTCAAGCAGTGGTTTGCTTTGGGTAAATACTCTGTTAGATTTTGGCCAGAGTGGTAACACCATTTGACAGATTGGTTTGTCATATGAATAACATCTCATTCAGTGCATTAGAACAACTGGCAATCCCTTATCAATGATGGCAGGTCAGTGTGATGATTCTAACAAATATCCTGCTCAATTGTTGTATTAATATAATTGCTATCAATTAGTTGAAGTAATACAGTATTCTGGTATCTTGGTCACAGACATGGATGATTTTGTTCTTGCTGCAGAAACAAATGAGATAAAATGGTTATCTCTGTATCAAAGGGTTTGCAGTCCAAATCCAAGCAAAATGAGGCAATGGACATATAGACAAACTGCAAACTACAAGAAAAAACGAGGCACTTTTGGTCTGTGAGATAAGAAGTGGTCTCAGGACACTGCAAACTAATCATTGTCTTTTTTTTTTTTGGTCATGATGGCAGAAAAGAAGAATGTTAAAGTAGATTTTGAAGGGGGATAATGCATTATTTGAGCAGATATTTAGGGAAGCTCCTCTCAATTTTGACAGAAATGAAAGGCACTTGTATTTTTTCGTCTTGCTTCTTAAGAAATCAGGTCCTACAACATCCCATCATGAGTATGGGACAGTGGTAGGCAAAGTTGTCTGTCCAGTCAGCTAACTTGCACTAAATGTAATAAAAGGATATCAAGTTCTAAAGATGTCATGAACGTAGGCAGAGAGTGCTTGAGAATCCGGCTTAATGTCACCATGGAGGGAAAAGCTGAAGTAGGCAGGGCCTCAGACGAGCAAGTAAAGCTTCTGCTTTATTTAACACCAGAGAATCAAAGCATACAATTTAGATCTGTAAAAAAACAAAGTTCAGTAGTTCCAGTGCTCGTGCGATCACTTGTTCCTGTTATTAATTTTCCCAATGGCACTTACTGCAATATAGTTTCATGGCTTTACAAGATGTGTTTCATCTACAGCTGAGCTGTGAAAACCTGAGCTTTTTATTTATTCCTTATATTTTTGTATCACATAGACAAAAATGCATTTTTGCTAAAGTCAGTTTAGCCATAAGGCAAAAGTAGCTTCATCTTTCCCACTTCCTCCCATGTTATTTTCCCAAACTGTAATTTTGCCTGTGCAAGATAAGAAGTAGTAATAAAATACTCTGACAATAATCAGCTCCTTGTGTTTTAGTACTTGGATCTGGGCTGTTGTCTTCAACATCCTCTCTAGCCTAGCTAGGCTAGTGGCTGTGGAGCAGCTACATCGATCAATTTTCTTTCTCTGCCTCCTTTCCAAGGTTTTTAGCGGCAGATATTTCCACATAATGAGTCCTACTCACTCAAACTCTATCATGTTCTTACACCCAGAAGTAGCCTTATTGACTTGAACTGTGTGGAAATGAAACTCCTAAAACCTGAAGAAGAGCAAACAAGAAAACAAACACATCTGTTAGATATTAAAATTTAACTATTTGTTCAAAATTGTTCTGTATAGTCAATCTTGTAAAAAATAAGAGATGTTAACACAGACAGCATATAAATATTCCTGCAAATGGATTTTGTTTAAAAATACCTACTGTTGTTGTTCTATGCATGCTTTTATTATGAAAAAAACCCAATTTCTGCTACTTGTGAGGTTGCTACATTTAGAAAATTACCAACTAGGCACTGTAATTACTTTAGGAGAACACCAAATAAGACCGCTTCACATTATTTGGACAATTTGATTACTGTTAGTTATGATTTCAGAATGTGATAATCTAAGTGTTGCTTTAAATTTAGAGCTGAACCATCCTCCACAGTGATTTGTGCAAAGAAATGAAACGTCTAAGTTGAAGTGTTTCAGATTTAGATCTCCTGAAGCTCCACGTTGCTGCCTTTTGCTAGAGACACTCTGTAAACCTCCTCACCAGCTAGTGTATAGTTTTGAGTAAACCATCAGGTTTCTGTGTTATCTCTAAATTTGACACAAGACCACTCAACTTCTCTGCAACATTAGAACTTCATAACAAAAATGGTCTTAACATTGACCATAGATGCAAGAGCAAAAGCAGTGCTTTTTTTTTTTGTCTTCTGGAGAAAAATAGAAATTTACTAATACATCTATTCTCATAGAAATATCTTCAGGCCTTCCTCCTATGGGAAATGGGAATTAGTACCATAGTGATGAAATAAATGACTACATAGGAAAACATTACAAGGAAACATTCAACTAGAAGTCTGGGAAATTGCTTTTCTGCAGTTAAAAAATCTGAACAAAAAGCTTGAGTGTTACAACAATTTATATGGCAAAGGAGAGCAGATGCATCTTTTTCAAAACAGCCCAGTAGTTGTAACAGGGTGATGCAGTGAAATATGCACAATCACCAGTATAGAGACCATCTATACAATAGGAAAGAACAAACAAAATTTTCTTATTCATCTGTCGTTGTAAAAGCATTCCACATTTGCTATGAAAAATGTTCATGTCAGTGCATGAATGTATTTAGCTTCTTAGAGTGAGATTTCTATACCTTCTTGGAATGAGGGCACTGGATTTCATCATTTGTAACTATGGGTCTTGAACTACTTTTGTATAGTTAAAATGGAGAAGGTGTTGCGAATGTGATCCCAAGCCTGGTCTACTTGTAGTACATCTTGATTGTGTGAAAACAAGTGGGATGTTTCAAATGCTGACTACCAACTAGACAAGACAGATAAATATATTTTAACCAGAATATTTTTTTTTCTAATTCCTCATGGAGACCGAGGGAAGAAAGGTGTATTTTTCATTCAGCTTCTATTTCACGCTGACAGACACTTGGAATTCCAACTGTAGGACAGAGCTATTTGTGTTAAAACTGTCTTTTATCCAGTGTAAATTGTGGTGTAATTCCAGAAGTACCTGCAGTTCCTAGCGTATCATTGAAATGGGATGTTGCTGCCTACCTGTTGAAACTTCAGACTAACTGTATTGAATAAAAACTCGGAAAAGCTGTATAAGCTCTCAAGTGTAATGCACACTTGACCTCTTTGTCTCCAGAAATGAATTATATTGAGTTTAGATTTCTGTGTCCCATTCTTTCTTACATCTAATTAACCAGCCTGAGCTTTAACTTCTTAACTTCAATAGTGCACAACAGATTGCAAGAGGATTTCTGTACAGTCTGTGAGGATGGGTGATGATCAGATATTCTCAAGGTCAGGTGATAGAATAACAAATCAGCAATATCCATATTTTGTTAAGCAGCAGTGAACCACTGCTGCTAGAATGCTGTGGGACTTACATCACTGTTACAGAAGTTTTAGTCTGTTTCAGTCTTCGAAGTGAAAATTTTGTGTAGTTTGGGGGTTTGTTTTTATAGTATGAATAGAATGCCTTGCATTTATGTTTCCAGTCTTGCAGTGGAGAGGAGTAGAGGGCAATATTTGCCCTTGCATTTATTGAGCTTCACGAGGTCTTTGTCAGCCTCTTTGTTGAGGTCCCTCTGCCCAACAGCTCTCTCTTCCAGCATATTACCTTCTCCCTCCAGTGTGATTCCACTCACAAACTGGTGGAGGATGCACTCATGCTCCAGGTGTGTATGTTAAACTGTATCAGACCATTGTGGAATAGCACCGCTAACATTCTGCCAGCTGGGCTTCAAACCACTGACCACTCTACTTTGAGCTCAATGCCCCTCTTCTCCACTTTGCTCATGGAGTCACTGTCACTCCTACAAGGATACCAACCTGGCAGAAGACACAGGAAGGAAGGAAGGGGATACAAGGAGTACTGGTGACATTTGCGCTGAGAGGATGTGACCCTGTGCAGATGTAAAGCTGTTAATGCAAGGCAGTATACTGGGTGAAGGAGGGCAGGAGAGCAGTTTGATAGGCAGCTCAATAGGCAGTTGAGCTGAAGAGACTTTTTTGTAATGGGGTTATAAGACAGTGGTTGTAAATACAGATGTAAATCAGAAGAGATACAGAAGTTAAAGATCAAAGCAAAGTGCAGGATACGAGGGAGTATGGGAAAATAGATATGGGATAAAAAACAAGTTAAAATGAATAGATATCAAGGAGGTAGACAGCTGCGATCTATGATAAATAAACAAGGTTCAAGACATATTGAAACAGAGAAATCATTCATTCCAAATTTCCTCTATGTAATGCAAATATGCAGAGACCTGTGTGTAAGACATTTTGCTACCAAGTTGCCTCTTAGGACTGAGTATCTGAAACTGGATGGGATTTATCTAACACAAGTTCAGATGCTGTTTGGCATATTAGGTGAATTGATATGCACAACATTGCATTTTCTCTTCCAAATTGATAAACAACACGTTCATTTCTTTTCTACTAATTGAATGTTTAACTTGTTTGTCTAAGGCCAGTGATAGGTCAATAAGAGGTGAGGAATAGATATTGCTTGTTTCCTCCAGAGCCCTGAACCGTCACTGGGTTTTGTATTTCCTCCAGCCTGTCTCATTGCAATACTATTTTGCAGACAGATGAGAGAGTTTCTTTCATTATTAAAACAAAAGGACAAGTAAAGAGTAAGGAAACTGATAATTATACATGAACTTTTTCCCAAGGGCAAAAGAAAAAAAATCAATGTGTCACAGGTCTTTTTCAATATAATTAGTGACTTAATGATTAGAAAATTAGTATACATATTTTCTTTTCACAACTTAACTATGGACTGAGTTTATAGCTAGAGGATACTTTAAATCATTCTTAGGGCTGGCTAGGGCATATGAACAATGGGAAACAAGGAAATGACTTAGCACAGTTAAAAAAATTAGATCATTTGAGACATATTTCTATGTTAGTTTATTTGTAATCTAGTTTTGTTTTTGTTGCTTTAATTTGTTGTTCACTTAGGTTGAAAATTATAATGACTACTGGAGTGATTGAGGAACTACCTCTGAAATGTTAAGGTGATTTTGGTTCTTAGGTTGGAGATTCTTCTCATGTTACTTTGAACACCTAAAAGAGTCTTGTTTTTTTATGCACCATCAGTAGCCACTGGAGAGAGAGCTTTTGCAAGCAGGAAATTAATTTGGCTTACATAATTCTCTCTTTATTGACTACGTAAGTTACGTGTAATTTTAGATCTATGTCTCCACTTTTGGGGAGCAATTAATTCTCTTGCTTAGTGGCAAACATGTTAATAGTACTCAGCAGGGTAGAGGCAAAATAGCTGCCTAGAAGAACTTTGGAAGAAATGGGATGGATGTGACTTAAAAGTAGGGAAGTTCTTCATAACAGCATCTGTGAAAGTCTCTCTTAAATACATTCCATATGAAAAAACCTGGATTATCCACGTAGTACTGAGAAACATGTCATGTATACTGAGCGTAGAGCTAGCTGAACATTGTTGTCTTATTCCTGCTAAAGGAAGGAGAAAAGGTGTCACACTTCTCACTGAAGGACATGCCCCAACTCAGGAGTCCTCTCACTTGCAGGTGCAAAGCTACCATTCAAAGGGCAAAATTTCTAGTTGTGTGGCAATAATTTTGCTCTCCTCTTCCTTAGACATGCTTTGAAATGATATCTTTCTGTGATGTGGCATACACCTGCTGGTGAACAAATCTTTTTTTCATTGGATTATCCTTTATGAGCTGCACAAGGAAGTCAAGAGGAAGTAGTTGTTCTACATTTTGGTGGCATATAACAAGCACAGTTCTGTGACCTGGATGGAAGGCTCTCTTTTGAGCCACCAGCGTTCACTATTCCTAGCTGTATCTTGAGCATGGATGCTAAGCCATTACAAGCTAGCTTTGAGTTGTTAATCCTTTCCTGTCCTCTCTCCTTTCTCCTCCACTATCTGCCAATATTGTGTCTTGGGTTCCTACTGGTATATGAAGCTGTGCTACCATATTGCTGGCTCCAGACTTTATCCTTTCTTTGCGCTCCCTAATCTCTTCCTGCATCCATTTCACCAATGCTGTTTGGTCTTGCACAGCTTTCTGTCTTACTCGTCCCTTCTCCTCTTGCATGGGAAGGAAGCTTATTTTTATCACTTCTTTAAGTTAGCTGTAATTTCATCAGCCCTTTTAGGAAAGTCAGCATTTCTTAAGCCTAGTCTGATGCAAAAGGATGAGTAGTAGTAGTAGGCCCTGAGCCCTGCCCAGGAAGGCCAGCAGTCATTGCTACAGCCAGAGATATCACAAGGTACTCCTGCTCAAGAATACGCAGATGGAGGTGTGTATATGAAGGGACACTTGGATATAAAAGCTTACAGAAGGGAAATTCACCTAAAGTTTGGCAGCTGCATTGAGGAATGGAGGAAGGCAGTGGGCAATGCACACTTTGTGCACATGCAGACAAGCAGTGACCAACGTGCAGTGTTAAAATGCTCTGGTGTATTGTGAAAATTGCAATTGGTTAACCTGTACATAGTCAGTCAGTGCATGGAAATGTATTGTAAGTTAAAAGAGAGCAGCAGATGGGGAAAGGACAAAGTGCAGAGTCTGGTGTGGGTTCTGATTCTGGTAGTCTAATACTTTTGGGGTAAAATATCCATTTGTAAAATTTTCTGATGCTGAATTCTTTCTGTTGTTTCCTTCACTTTTTTTTTTTTTTTTCCATCATGATGATAGCTTTTGGAAGTGAAATGTACTGAAACAGAGAGGGCAATAATTTGAGAGAGGGTTCCTTTTAAAGGATAATCTAGCAAAATGTGAAGGACAGAGATATTTTTACGGGTTTGATTTACAGGATATAAGCCATTACTTATGGGGCAGAATCCCCCAAAAGGTTCAGTGACATTTAAATACACTAAGAAATGAAGGGTCATTCCTCTGACTCAAAAGCAAATGAAAAGTGCAATGACAAATGGGCGTTCTGTGCACTCTAGTAAGAGTACAGTGAGGATATTTCATTTAGTCAGAAAAAAAATACTGGATGGTCCACGAGCCTAACAGATTCTTTGGATATTCCTTTCTCCAAGAGGAAGGGTTTTTAACTTAAATTAATTCTCCTCATGAAGGGCAATGGTAATTGAGACCTCTTTGTGTATTTTATAGTGTGAATACTAATGTAATTAAATGCTTAAAATTAAGAATAGATAAAAAACTTGATCTGACAGTAGTAACTCTGTAAAGACAAATTGCAGTGCACATAGCCAGTGTATGAATCTGTGATTAATTTATACAGCCATTTATAATGCACAGCATGCCAATTATTATGGAAACAAATTGTGTTTATATTAGCGTGTCTGAGGTGATCATTGATCCCAAATAGCATTATTTGAAGACTAAGAGAGAGAATAATGAAGGAATAACATTCTGCCCTGCAGCTGTCCAATGCATTTCAAAATGGAAAGTGAAACTGGCACATTTTGGGTTTTATTGATTTAATCGAGAAACAAACAAAAAAGCTGCCTCACTTTTCATCAGTAAGATTTTCTTGTTCTTGTCACAAGCAAATAGCTTCTTTCATCACTATCACCAATAGCATAAAATGTCTCTTGGAGGGGCATGGAACAGAAAGTGGAAAGGCAGATCTTTCTTGTTTTGAAATAAGATCATTAGCTGGGCCCTCACTCCTTCAGAAGATGGAGATGGACTTCAGAGGAAGTTCTTCATTAAAAATGAAAAAAAGTTACTGAGGAATAATTCATTATCAAAAGTACATTATTCTTTTTGCTAAGAGTTCCTGAAGTAGTAGGTTAAGATTTGTTGCTTAGGATTTTATTTGCTCTTTTGTGTAGCTAAGATTTGGTTCTAATAAGTAAGATTTGCAGTTAGTTCTGAAGTAATATTGGAATAAAGGTGGTATTTTAAAAGATCTTGAATTAGATCATGTATAATAGGAGGGAATACCCATACAAATCAGATTTTGGTAGACACTTATATTAAACTCTGCACTAAGCAGATGGGGCTGTGATGTCCTCTCTTCTTTTTCAGTTCTGGGTTTAAATTTCAATACTGTGGAAGCATTCAGATTGTAGCAAGAAAACTATATTCAGTTTATTTCTGATTAAATTAATTGCAGAGTTTATCAATGATATTGTTGAGTGCAATGATATCACAACTGTGATACCTGCCGAATACATTCATTAATAGAAGTGTGTCTTAGTTGTCTGAAAGACGTGATGAAGCAGCTGCGGTTCTTCCACTGCAGATAAAGGAAGCAGTTAGAAAATACTAAGGAAAAGAAATTAGACAAATACCATTGCCCTTTTAAAACTACTGTTGCCCTCCATGTGAGCTCCGGTGATCCTGATTGCTTAATGAAATGGGAACATTTGCATTCGAGTGTTGACGGGAGGCCTCAAAACTGTATCAAAATTCACTTTAACAGCTTGTTAATGTCAACCACAGCTTAACATAGAGGCATTTTGTAAGATAACTTTAATTAGTGAGCACATGAACCAAGCTATGATACAGTATCTCCAGAACCACCAAAGGAGAAGAGCTTGTATGTATCTCAAGAGAGACCTAATTTTAGATTAGTGAGAGAACTAGAAAATACCTGTCTCACAGCTTGGCAATATATAGACTGGAAAACATTGACCTCATTTAAGATGGCCTTATGCAGCCGTCCAGTTTGGGATGTGTAATCGTATATTCACAAGTACTTGCAATTATGAGTCACTAAGAAACCAAATTATGATGATCGGGTGATTAAGCCATAAATATTATTCTTGGCTTACAGTAAATAACACCTGTGAGATGAGATGTCATCTTTCAAAATGAGGCCTAGTTACTTAGATCCTTGCCAGCTTTCTAAAGTGTTTCATGTTTCTTGTGGAGACTGGTTATTGTATTTTTTAGACTTTAGTGTGTTGGTCAATAATATTCTTTCAATAGTATAACATTGAGTTGGTTAAGCAGCTCCTTGGATGTTTTGCTTATTTTCTTTTCTGATGACAGTTCTTTGCCTCTCTTGTTGCCTTTCCTTGTTTCTTTTGCGGACTATAATTTCTTGTAATAATTACCATAACTTTAGTGATTCTAGTCGAGTTTGCTCTGACATGTTGAGAATATAACATGGGAATTAAAGCACAAGAGGAATTTTTCTTTTTCCTTGATTTTCTCAGTAGACCCTTGAGTGGGACATCAAAACTGTTTTCAGAGACCCAGTTTCTTACTGTTGAATTCCTTAGTTTGGGAGCAGAAATCCCCTTTTGGGGTGCCTTTGTTTTTATATAATTCTTTAAATGTGAACTGCCAAGAACTGTGCTGAGACTTCACTGTTTTATCTGCTTTAGCCCAGCTGAAAGGATGTGATAAATACAACCTGTTAAACACCACAATAAAACATAGAAAGCTATAGAGGGAAAAAGACTGAAATGATAGGCTATAATCAAAGGTGAAGGAAAATGTAGTGCCACACAAATACCTCTGAGAAATTTGTTAAACAAACTGAAGCTCTTGTATAATTAGATGACAAGATTTATTTTAAACTATGAGGTATGAGTGTGACAGCACTATAATTTGTCTTAAATAATTTCTTCACACCCAGCAAGACACGGTCTTCAGAGTTCAGTTCTGCTATGCATTTCTTAAAAATAAAACCAAGCATTTTCTACACCTAAATTGAGTATGGAAACTGAAATAAAGCTTGCTAAAAGGCAGGTTGGAAATTTCCTTTTAAGATTAAAGAGATTACCTGATTTAGTGAGGTAATTACTCATGCTTTGCTATCTGATTTCCTCTAAAATAATCTTGTCTGACAGTTACTGTTTATTTTTTCTTTGTGAAGGGATATGTACACACAGCTAGCTTAAACATCTATAGGACATCTATCTCATTCTCCCTTTGCTCTCTATGTAACCCATTCCTGTCCAGAATAAACATTACAGGGTGAAAAATCTCTCCTTTACAGGGAACAGTTAAGGAGAAGACATTAAGAAATAGTATTGCAGGTACTGTCCTTCTCATCCTGTTGCGTTCTGAAAGGGGAGAGAGGGATATCAAGAATACTGTTAGATGTGGTGGTCCTAAATTCTCCCATGCTATTACCATAATTATTATCATTTGTGTGAAGGCCAGACAGCAAAATCTGTGCTTAGCATATATATTCATTTTCTGCACTTGTTTTAAATTAGTGTTCTAGGAATATTTCATAATAGCAATGTCCCAATATGCTTTGGTACTTGCCTGAACACTAATGAAAATAGTGGAACTGTGTAGTTGGGTTGTGCTCTTGCTGCTTGTGGTGTCTGTGGCAGAGGACCAGAAGTGAGATGTCTGTGTCATATTGTATGTTGTTGCGCTGATTCTCTACAATGACTGACTCTGTGAACAATTCAGGAAACATATCCAGGCAGATGGAGTTTTGTTTCCATGGCTCTAAATTGCTTTCTACAAATATTTGTGCCAGAGTATGGAATGCTCGTGGCAAGGTGAGTCAGTGTGACCGTAGCAAATGTCTATAAATACTAGAGTGAATATTTATGGTAACTATTTTCTGTATTCATGCAGCCTAATTATAACATATGCCTACATTATTCATGACATTTTGAGCTCTTCTGGTTTATTTCCTATTGTTTCCAGATTCTAGTACATTTAAAGCAAAAAATGCTGGCAGCACAGAACTCTGTTTTCAGTGATCCACCTGCCATTTGGAATAGTTTGTTCAGCCATCAAGTCAGAGACCCCTTCTTTGTGTGCCAGCTTTTTTCCTCTGTAAGCTGTGATGAGCTTTTCCTTTCTCTTTATACTCTGAGTGCTTTCACTCTTGCCACAAGGTCTTTTAAAAACTCTGGTGCATTTCTGATATGTCACGAGGATTCTGAAACTTCCTTGAAAGGGATGTTAATCAGCTTTATGTTATATGCTTATATTTTTAGTCTGTTTTATCCTGACTAGATAGAGCTGTTCTGAACCAGTGGTGATCCCAAAGGAAATCAGCTGATTCTTTATGGTGACATAGCTAGGTATCCTTGCTGACAAAACAGCATCACTGCTCTGTAACTTATCTGTCTGGAGGTAGTGTTCATAGTCGCAAAGCTGGAACTGTTACATATTCACAAAGCTTTGAATTCATTAACCATGAATCTATTGCCTTGTCAAGTCCCTACTAAGAAACGTTACAATTCAGCCAGATGTCTGTTGTTACTGCCTCCTTGAAACCCCCCAAAAAAACAATCAGAGGAAATTATTCATTTGCAAAGTTCAGTACTTTTAAAGTCCATTCAGATACCTGGTACTTCTCATGGCTTTGAACATAAATATTAGGGTTGAGTCAGGAATTTTCACTTAGCAAGTTTTTTTCTCAGAAAATGATTAGAAGTATGTCTGTCACAGTTTATTGATTGAAATCATGAATTTATGACACATTTGCTAGTACTGTAAGGCTGCTATTCTGTCACTCTTAGTAGTGGAGTGATACAACTCCTGGTAGCAGATTTTATGAGTATTCTTAGCAGAAGAATGTCAAGACTCAGAATTTCTAACTTCAATTCCTTGTTCTGGGTGAAAATATATGTTGATAGATCTTGCTGTCCAATTTCTCAGAACTTACAGTTGAAGGTTAAAATTGTAATAATTGTTGCCCTAGGCTCTGACTCCTAAGGTTGATAGCCCAGAAGCCTGGGAGCCTGATCCTAGGAGTCCTGCATGCCAGAGAGTCTTATCTTCATGTTGAGTTTACTGCTTTCTGACAGTGAACCCGGCAGCTCTTGGACCCCTAAGTTAAAAGCATCAGATTTTCTTCTTGGCAGCAAGACACAAGGCCTTGGATTTCCACCAGTTTGCTGAGAGCTTCTTAGAATCATAGATTCATTTTGGTTAGAAAGGACTTTTAAGATCAAGCCCAACCACTAAGCTCACACTGACAAGGCCATCGCTAAACCACGCCCCTCGGCACCTCATCCATATGCCTTTTGAATGTCTCCAGGGATGGGGACTCCACTACACCTCTGGGCAGCCTGTTCCACTGTTCAAACATGTACTGTTTTCTTGCATCATTATGTATGTGTGGGGAGTCCTTGGCCCGGAGGATGTGCTCTCAGCTTACTCCTATGTCTCAAGGACAGCCAAAGAGTCCCTTAGGGGCTCTTTGTTCATGGCCAAGGGCTGTGGTGTTTCTAAGTGGAAAACAGGAGATTTTCTTTGCATTTGAAGGTTTTTGGTGGAGTGGGATTTTTTTTTCTTTATTGTTGTTGTTTTTTGTTTATTGAACACTATTCTGAACCTTAAGCAAAAAATTATGCATGATGCAAAATGTAACCATTTCGAAATGTTGGCATGTTCCTCTTGAAAGTAATGCTGTTTGCATCTGCACAAGCAATAAACTGCGCTTGTCAGCTATAGGCTGGAAACTCCTGTATCACCAGTGCTATAGAGATCCCATACCTTCTCTCATGACACTTCAGTTTTCTTCTAACGGAATCTTTGTCTGAGGGGGCAATAGCTGTTAAATGACCAAGAAAGATTTCCTTAGGAAACCCTACTCTTCAAGAGCCTGTTGAGATGTTAATCTTCATCCTGATTCCTTGTTTTAGACTCTAGACAGACACTGTAAAAGCAGACTGGGATACCTTACTTCAAAAGACATTTTCAACACCAGTGGTTGCTTATTGATTCAGCTGCTCATAAATCATTTAGAGATCCTCCTGCTGAACACATCTTTCAGACAGGATCCCTGATGTTCCTAAACTCCACTATACAAGCCCTCCCAGGCAATCCACTCCAACAATAGCTTGTTTGATCAAGTGTCTGCTTCAGATTTTTTTTTTTAGCATGTGACCTTTATGTGTTTTCATCAGAGTTTAGATAAAGAATCCCAGATTTGTATTTTGAAGTGTACTATATATAATACAGTATAATTATAATATATACTATATATTGTATACAATTTTAATACTAGATAATATAGGATATGTATGAAAATAATATAACACGTAATATGATGATATACAATACATATCTTAAATATTATTAGTATATAGTGTTAATATAGCATTATATCCATTAATAAGACCTTCAACATTTTGTATTGCAAACTACAAAATAAAATCAACCACTGTTTGAAAGAATGAGGTAGTTTACCAAAAAACAACCAACACAACCCCTCAGAACTTGGGAAAGGCAAGGTATGTAACCTTAATTCAGTCACCTGTGCTTCTGAATTATGAAAGACAAAGCTATATGATATGTAATAGCAGTGCCTACATGCAGGAGAAACGTGCTGCTTATTCCATGTTTCTGCCACTCTTGACTTCTGAATACTTCTTCTTGAAGCGTTATCAATTCACTCTTTTTGAAGCATGCCATCTACAATTCTCCCCAAACTTGTAAGTTTTCTGAATTTGGAGAAATTTTCCAGCTTATTAATACATTTACTTGATGTAAAACGTCAGGCCACTATTGTAAAATAGAGTGTACTAGAATTCCTAAATAAAATGGCAAAATTTACCATGGTAAGAACAATGTATTTCACATAAATTATTCTCTAAAAAAGCTGAATCATTTCTGCTGAAGCTTTAAAAAAAAAAAAAAGCCGGAGGCAAGCATCAGCCTGGACTGGAAAATGTCAGTCAGAGCAATTAAAGTGTAGAAACCTATAAGCAACTAAAGGAGACTCTTATGACAGAAAGTACATAGACAGTCTTGGCTGAACATCAGAGTTGGACTTTCCTTTATACAGGTGTTATAATCTATTACATGCTAAAGAAAAGAAATTGTCAGCTACTGTAATGTCCCATACACTTAAAAAAATTGTTACCTAGTTCCAGCTGATGAACATGAGGTTAGTTATTGCTATTACTGCAGCATGGACATGCTGTTCAGTATCCTACCATGATTGCACGTGTGGAATGAAGCATACTGGCGCACAGCTTTTTAGTACAAGATGTGTAATGGATACCATGTTGTATATTTGGGGTGAACTGGGTATGACTGGAAAAGAGGAGGTATTTTGAATTAATAGTGAATTTCAATTAATAATTATTTTTTTATTAAAACCTAAAGAATAATGCTGACTACTTTCTGAATCAGAGAGGGCTTGTGCAATGTACAAGGAGACGTTCCTTCTATTTGATTTTCAAAATTACACCACAGAGATTCCTTTCCTTGAATGTGTGTAGGTGATGAAAGGCTTTATGGTATTGTTCAGATATAATTTCTGCTTGTTCCATCTAACAAATAATTATTTTGAATAATACTTATTTTTAAAAATAATTATTTGCATTTAATTTTGCATTTGAAAGATGCAAAACAAGGGACTGAGGAATTTAATTGCAAGTTAAAAGTACTAAGGAACAATTAAAAGATTTTGCAGGGAAGCCTTGTTACATGTGTTCTATCTAATCTCCCCAAGACACTGAGTCCAAAATTGTCATTGTCTCTACACTGGGAACCTCATTATCAAATTAAAACATGTCACTTACTTATACCCCTAATAATTTTCTGCTATCTCATATGGAAACATGACAGGTCAGTAAGATGTTCAGAAACATTTAGAAAATGAATATAACTGTGGGAAGTTGAAATAAATAAGACCTTTGCCTTCTACTGCCTTCACAGAGACACTTCTCCCTGCTGAGTAATTACCTTTCTGCCTAGTGCTACACTATGCATTGATATAAACCTGGATGTTTAATAATCTAAAGGTGTTTCCTCTGCAAGAGGTGATAAATGTTTTATGGCTGAGTACTTTTTAGCACCAAAGTCTAATTTTTAGCATTGCTGTCAGTATTAGATCTTTCTAAAATAGGAACAAAAAAGAATTTTCTTTAAATAGTCTGCTAACTCAAGTTAATTATTAGACTTTGGAACATCTTTTAGCACATAGTAGAGACAACTTACCACTTTTACCAACACATTAGCTGTTCCTGTCTTACTTGTAGGTGTTCTCCTGAATAACAATATAGTTCTGTCATGCAAGGTGTTAAGTAGTGGTTCCTATCATGCTAGCTCACTTGTTTGGAAAATAGAAATACATCAGAAAATATCTTTGTCAATACCCATCTAGACAGATGCCATGTTGGTTACATCTATGTGAAAGATAGTTGAGATGCTGCCAAATAGAAAAGTGATGTGAAGCAGAATGCAAATCCCAAACTCTCAGAGTGCAGACCAACGTGCTTATCCTAATTATTACTTAACCAACTTTCATGTCTTTTTTCACTTCTTTGTTATCAACTAAAACTAATATATTCAAATCAAAGAGAAGGAGAAAATTAAAAACTCTGGCCTGTAAACTAACAAATGACAAAATAAGGATTTTTTTTTTTTCTTCTTGTGCAACATGTCACTCAGGGATTGTTCATAAATCTTGTCTGTAAGATGATTCAGAGATCAGGCTCTATTTGTGCTTGTGGCCATGCAAGTTTACTCCTCCCCTCCCCTCCATCTCTTTTTTTTTCTTTTTTTTTTTGGCCTCATTATTTCTCACAAATTGAAGCATCCTAAGGCAAAAGATTTCAGAGTCTAGAAGTACTATTATAAATAGAAATGTGTGCCCCTCTCCACCTCTCTAATAATCTTATTTTAGTGCTTTAAAAAATCAATCTTCTTTTTTTGGGTCTACTCTTAGTAAAGAGCTGGCGCTTCAGTAATATTTTTCTGTAGCCGTCACTTGACCAGAAAATACACTCTAAGCATCCAGAAATTTTCTGTTTCTCTTGTTTAATGCTCAAAGTTGGAGTCTGTCTCTGATATACTATAGGGGCTGAGTAAACATGACTTCCAAGATTCAGTTCCTAGGAGTTTTTGTTTGTTTGTTTTGTTTCCACCCATGAAAGTATAGATAAGGCTTGGTTTTATATACAGGATGATGTTTCTTGAAACTAGCTTTTGAGAATGTTTACACTGTATATAGAAGATATAAAATAAATTTCTTGTGTTTGCAAGCCTGTGATCTATGGGTGGGTCTAACAGTATGACAGCTAGGTGATCAAATGGCATTTTTCAGACTGTAAAAATGAACCAGACACCAGTCTAAACCAAAATTTAGCATGTTATAGTTCTAGAATATTTTGTTTTCAACAACTTATTTTGTTACTTCCTATTGTGTTTAGTTGCAATGCATTTATGAATCTCTATTTGCAGCATGCAATTTTAACTTGATGTGCCAGAATGGGTAAATCTGAGGCTGTACAGGATAATGACGATGTCGTTTTCAAGGCACTCTAAATGATATGGAAGATAACTTGAACAGATATTAGTTTCCCACTGTGCTCAGTTGTTACACAGTAGCTAATTAAAAGGCAGTTGACAAGCACATAAGACAAGGGATGCTTGTTGGAGTCCTTAGCAAGCTGAAAAATAATCTAATAACCCTAGAATTAATTTAGACTCAGTTGTTTTCATTGCAAATGGTTAATAGGCTGATGGTTGAACTGGTGTGCTCAAACACTTTTCTACGTGAAGTAGTACATGACCAGTTTAACTTTTCTCCTATGTAATAACATTATACAAATCTAAATTATACACGCGTTCCCAAGTTCCTAGACTTCATTAAATACTAGGGGATTAAAAACTTGTATAAATTAATCAATGTGCTATAATCCTAAAAATTATAAAATGAGCCCTTGAGGAAGTAATGTAATACTAGCTTTTTAATTAGTGTGACACCAGAGATTCATTGTTCTATAATGTAAGTCATATGTTTATGAATTGTATTATCATTTTAAAATAGAAAGAAACCCATAACGGTTTTCCCGTTGGCGAGTCCGTGGTAGGTGCTTATTGATTTTCATCTTGTAAACATGTCTTTATCTCCATCTTCTATTCTCACAGATAAACTTGTGCTAGTGAGGATAGTATTATCTTTACTTTCAGGAGTAAATAGGTATCTTATGATTCCTGGGACTGTTTTATCAAGATCACTATAAATAGCCCTTCAGGAAGCCTGAAGCCCTACTCATAGCAATGAAGTGCCAGCAGTGATTAGAATATGAGGTGCAATTTTAGTAGGAAAATGTGAATTTTTTAGACTAACATAGAAGCTAGTATTAGGTACTGTCAGTTTTGAGAGGCGTTTGCTCTGTCTTTTGACATACTGCATTATTTCAAGACATAAACACTTTTTGATATTAAAATATTTTTTTAAATCTTCATTCATATTCTTGGTTCGTCTTCATGTTACAGGCTGTTGTCATGGTCCTTGTTATGGGAATAAAAAGTGCTCCTTGCAATTACACAAGACTACTTCTGATAACGTTAAACATCAGTGAATGACTCAAGCTTTTAATTCTATCATACCAGACCTGTCAATAAACCAAATGACAAAATTTGGTGAAGTAAACTTTCAGATATTAGTGACCATAGAAAAAAAACAATAGCAGCAAATTTTACTGTTTGTATGAGAACATAAACCCCTTTTTATTTTCCAAAGATTGTTTTAAAAAACACATTACATGGCCAATAAAAAAAAATACAAAAGACAAACCTCCGATGGAAACAGAAAATTGTGATGTGACAAATTAATGGGGGGGGGGGTAATTTGAAATAAGATTATAAATATATCCTTTCCAGTTTCAATATAGAAATCACACATTTTTTTTCTTGTACATCCAGCAAGGTTTTCTGAGCAATTTTGAAACTGCTAAAGTTTTAGGTTAATATTCATCAGCGGATATGTTTGGGTTCATAATTGATTAGAGAATGGTGTTGCCTAAATCATATGCTCTGATGTTGTGTGAATTCTAGTTTGTAAATTTACCTTAATCTGGTTTAGAGAATTTAATTTCCAAGCAGAGCAAGTACCCGTGGGCACTGTGCACGGCAGGATCAGCACAGTGCTGGAAACTTGCACAAACTCTGTTTCACAGTGTGATTTAACAATGTTGGACAGGGCACACGGCCTAAGATTGCCCTTTTTTCGAAGAGTAAAACAAAACAAAGCAACAAAAAAGAGGAAATACTAACTTTGTCATTGGCAGATTTCCCCCACATTGTCTGTTGTCATGAAAATGAGCAAGGAAGATCAGAGATTTGACCATTTTTTCCATATAATTCCTGTGGAGCTACTGGAAGAGAGACAAATTTCCTGTGCAGAACATCATGGCAACAAAGACTATGGCTCTTTTGTTTCCACTCAGTATTTTTTAGAAATGTAAAGAAAAAAAAGTCCAATGAAATTTGAATAGACCAACAGTATCCAACTCTTTTATATGTATTATTTATTGTACCAATCCTCAGCTGGTATAAATAAGCCCACTTACAATGACTCTAACTGTGGATTTGCTCAATTACATCCTCCATCTGGGCAGTGGAGCCATGCTTTAATAATAAAGAAGCATTTCTCTTTTTCTTCCTTCATTTCTCTCTTCCTATTAGAGTATTAAAATAATTCTGTGTAAGCAAACTGTCCTCAGGATATCCAAGAATTCTGTTGTTACGTCACCTTCTGTTACTATTTACATTTACTGTAAATAACCTTTTTGCATGAATACAGGAAGGCTCATAGTTGTGAGAAATGTTCACTGTAAGCCAATTTCTGATTCCATCAAATTTCTAGAATTACATGATGTTATGAAAGGCAGATATTGCAACATTCCTTTCTTTCCAATAGAATTTCCCCCCAAAATCAAGTGTTGACTGTATTTTATTCACAGAGTCCAATTTGCATATTAGATCTCTCTTTTGTTCAGATACTCCAGGGGATAAGCCAACTCTAAGTTCTGAACTACAGCATTAGATTCTGAATTAAAAAAAATACATCTCTTATTATGAAGTGATTGCTAGAAGAGCACTTGAAATAAACCCAAATTATTCTTTTGGTTTTCTGTACTTTGAAATAGCTTCACTATGCTGTTTTTTATGTGAAGAGGAAACGTTGCTTCTAGGCTACTAAGTTGTATTCCATGTTTCAGGTCAATGCATTTCGAAGCAGATGGGGCAGTAATTCATGAAAAATAGTGTTTAAAAAAGAAAAGGTAAGTCAATTTTATGGATAATGTCTATATACTGGCTGTGGCTGGATCGTGAAAGGATCAGAGTTGCTCCAGAGCTACTTAATTTGCTTGTATGGAAAAAAGGAGAATGCAACCACATTGAACCAGATGTCAGATCCCAGACTGGATACCCCACCTCTGTAATTTCCTGACTTTTTTCCTCAGTCTAAATGATAAAATATTTATAGATTCAATTAAGTATTATGTTTCTAATGACATTTCACAAACTGTTGCCACCATTTTGCATTTGAATTCCATGAAAATCTGGTAAATTGCTGAAAGATGCATTTAATGAAACAGCAATCAGAAGGAGAGGTGCAAAATGATAACTCTGCCTGTGGATGGTGGTTTTGAAGTGACATTTCTGAATGCTCATAACTTCTGACAGTGACAGTTGCTGAGAAACAGAATTGCTTAAATTCCACCTATCCAATCCAAATAGATGGAATTCCAGGTGCTAAAGAGCCTCTGTATTAGGTTAAGACCAATGCTGAACAAACAATTGATTGAAATGCATTTATAAGAAGGAAGTATGTCTTTCAAAATTTCTGAAGAAAAAATGTTTAGTGTGAGGAGCTCCTATATGTGCTATTTGATTCGCTCAGTTTAGACAGCTTGCTTGTAACATAAAAGTATTGCAGACGTTTCTATGAGAATTTAGAGTTGTGCTTGTCCTCCACTCAATATATTACCATTTCCTTAACCTCTTTTCCAAATAGATGTGCCCACATGATAAAGGTCTGTGAAAGATTTTTGGCCATAGTAGACTTTGTCAAAAAATATAACTGTAATTAGCACATTATTTTTTTTTCGTTATGAAATTACTAGGAATCTAAAGTGCAGACATGCAGATCTTATTGAGATATGCTTTACAAAGAGGTGATACAATTGTGTAAGTGTTGACTGCAATGTCCTCTTCCTCCTGTTTGAAATCCAAGTAGGTGAGGGTACATCAAGGAGCAGTTATTAAGCTTCATAGATGAGTGGAAGCCTTCCGTTCCTGCTATTGTTAAGCTGTCAGCTAGGGCAACATGTGGTAAAGTTTTGTTGTTAGCGTACTTTAAAAACCTGCTTGTAATTCTCTCAGTTCATACCCACTATTTGGTAAATAATTTGACTCTCTGGCTATCTTCCAAGCCAATAATGCTGACCAAATTATTTTGAACATGCAGATGGTAACAAAAGGGCACCAGGTGTTGTTTTATTGTAATAAAGATGTGCAAACCTTTGCATCTCACAAAGTTATTTATCCACATAAATCATCAGGATGCTCGGCTTCCTACACTGCTTTAGTAAATTTTGAATAAGAGGCATCAGCTGTTTTCAAAATGTGCCCTTCTGTATGTGCCACAGATATTTTGCTTTGGGCTTATCTGCCACACTATGACCCATAGAGTCATTCAGTGGATCTTCTTTTTGATTTAAATGATTACTGAGCGATCAGAAGCCCAGATGTTCAGTGGCTTAATTGCTAAGTGTTAGCCTATAAAAGAGAGTAGGCAGTTAGTATTTGAAGGGAGGGTTTTACTGCATATAAATGTTATTTGGTACATTAAGTGACATTATTTACATCCAATTTCTCTCTCTAAGGTGGCAACCTAAGGCAGTAAGTTGCCATCATGGAAAAACAGCATTTGGTTTCACATAGCTCTATGTCTACCATTACAAATACAGAGAAACAAAACAAGTGAACATAAATGGAGAGCAGTAGAAAGACAATATTGGTCACCAGAATAAGAAATATCCTAATAGTACTTAGTGAATGCCAAATTTTCTGTTTGCTTTGGGGAATCGTGTATTGTCTATAGAAAGAACTTAAAACTCCACAGTAAAACCATAACATTTAATATTGTAACTCTCAAAGAAGTTCAGGATTTGATGAGATCACGAGAAGGAAATTTCCATTTCTTTCAATTGTCACACTGATGTATGGAAAAGAACTTGAGCACTTGATTCAGTATAATCAGAGCTCTGCAGTAGCTGGAGTTTCTTTTTGTAAGAGAAGAAATTAAACTACTACCTTAAGTATTTTAAAAATGGGGGTGAGGACTCTCTGAGCAGATCAGAAGTGGCTAGTGACACTTCAATATTCAGATAAAACTTACATCTGCCTCCTTTGATCCTTGTTCAGACTTCTGAATCCTCAGGGCTGTGTCATACTGGAATGAAATTCACAAACTAGTTTTCTGTTTCGTAAATTCCTGTCACCTGTTGGCAACTTGAGCTGGTGTTAGCCATTCTAGGCAACAGTGCAGTTTTCCATGATGAAAGAAGCAGCCTTCCACTAGGAGATGTAAATTCACCAGTATCAGAAATGACAGATGTTGGCAGTGAAACTCATCTGTGGTGGACAAGTACCATGGAATCAGATGCTCTTCTATATGTTTATTCTTGTAGCTAGTGGTTGATATTGTTAGTGCACAGTTTGTTTTTTTTTTTTTTTCCCAAGTATGTAAATGCTTGAGCCAGTTTCATCTATTTAAATGCCTTTTTTGCAAATTTGTGTGGTTACTGAGAGTGTAGAGCAGCTGCAGACGTCATTAACTGTGTTTCTCTAGCATCTTTTTCAGGAAAAACACTGTTTCTGCTAAGATTTTATTATGGCATAAATGATAATCAGAGTTAAACCCTCAGGGGGATGCTAAGGATAATGCTTCTACCTCTGAAGGGTTAATTAACATCTATAGTATTTTTTAAAAACAAGTTACACTGATTATGAAACTGAGTTTAAACTGTGATGATGATTTCTACTAATGAAATTAGAGCATTTCCTGACTTGATACATGGACCATGTATCCTTTTTTCAGTCATCCTTTTTTCAGTCCAGTTCTACCATAATCACTGTCATTGTTTTTTTTTTTCCCATAGAGAGGAAGGCTGAAGGGACGACCATTACTAGTCACAGCACGTTGCTCTCACTGATTGGAAAGCAGTCACACACCACCAAGCATTTATTCTGTTTACTGAGATGTAACACCAAGGAACAGCAATTCACACCTGCAGTGAAGTTGTTATACTTCCTATTTCTTTTCTTTATACTTTTTTTTATCCTTCTTCATTTTTCCTGTTTCATTTTTCTTTCTTTCTTTTTTGTTATTTAATCTTTTCTGCCTCTGCTTCCCTCACTTCTGTGGTGGTTGTCAGTGTCATCCTTGACACTTCCCTTAAACCTCAAACGATGGATAAACGGTCAGTGGTAGTTTCTCAGCTATCAAATGAACATTGCCCTAGCTGTAATTGCTAACTTTTCTGTTGGGCAATTAGTTTAAATGCATCTGGCCAATATATGAAGTATTTATACAAATGTATGTGTATATATTAGCATATAAATAACTTTGACCCAAATCATATCACAAGCTGTGACATTTAAAGAAGATAACTTCCTTCTTCTACACAACATCTTATGTGATATAGTATCCTCTAAAATATGTTATATGAGTGGGGTCCAATGAGAGACAATACCATAAACTAATCCTTGTCTCTGACTCACTGGTTCTTTCACAGAATTGTCAAATCACACAACATTTAGGAATATTTAATTGCGGAATATCTGTGCTAGACAAAATAAAACATAGCTGGCGAACATTGAAATGTTATAGTAATCTTGGAGCAGTCCTTAGAAAGAAAGAAAGAAGGCAAGTAAAATAGCCCTCTGAGGCTGCACGAACCTTTGTGTGAAGATTCCAATATTATTTTAATTTGCTTGTAAGGACCATAATCTAAATAAATAAATTTGGTACAGAAATATCCCACCTGTCCCATACTTACCATGAACCAATCCCAAAGGTTTAAAGTTGCTATTCTTACCTCTGCAAACATGACACCTACCAATACAGTGTCTCTCAGAGGGACAGATGGGCATACAAATGGAAATGGTATAATGATTTTACTGTAGAAAGAAACAGAGACCTGGGTGGTAAGAAAATATTACATTTGAATTGGTCTCAAGTGTTAAATAATGGATATGAGTGTATGTAGGCTATTCAAGTGTTTTTGATTTCTTATGCTGAAGATTAAAATTTCCATTAGTATTCCACCTCTTCAGTTTTGCCTGGGGACTGTTAATTATATTTCTGAAATTGCAACCAAATAAAAACTTAAAAAAGAAACAGACAGATAACATAATAAGTAGCTGTTTTCCTCCTTTTTTTTTTTTTTTTTCTCCTTCCCTGCAATCAATGTGCTGTCCTTTATAGAGCCCTGGCCTAAAAACTTACCTGTGTCAATTCCTGCACTCTGCATCTCCCCATTGTATTTACTACTAATCAAGAAGATCCCCTTTCCCTGTTACTAGAAACAATTTCATCAAAATGCTGGTGTCCTGAAATGCTGCAGGTGGTAGAAACTGTGATGTGTCAGGAACTAGACAGAGACTGTCTTGGATTGCATCTAAACCTCCATAAAGTCCCATACTTACTGATGAGAGGATTCTGTAACTAATAATGAGGTTCTACTCCATAAACCAAGATTCTCAAGTGCTTTTCAGAAAATGTTACTGATATTTCAGTTCCATTATGTTATATTTGTGAGAGCTGGAAATCTATCATTTTATGCAATGTTTTAATTAGCCTGAACATAAAGAGAAGACAGGAATATACTAACAGGGCTGGTGCCCAAAATTCAAGGCTTTATCTATTTTTGGAACTGTTTCCTGGTGACAGTAGAGGCTCTAGTGGGAGTTAGGTCTTGCAATGTGATGTTGGCTGCTTTCATGTCAATACTGTGCAATTACATGTATGCTGCAAAAACAGTGGCATTTTTTGTAGTGTTTAGTGGAGAACTTGGTGTAAAAAAGCATAAGGCATAAGTCTGGCACAACCACAGCTCCACTGGGACTGGGGTACCAATGAACCCTAGTGAATGCCATCTTCCTATCATTACACACAGGCAATGACTGCCCAGCTGCCTGGAAGGCTGTAGAGAGTTGTTACAGTTTCATGGCACTTGCCAGGAGGGAAAATATACAGTAAGGTAGTGTACATAAATGTAGACCTCAAAGTGCTACTGAACTTTCTTTATAGCTTATTTCTGTAATCTTAATTGCAGTAAATTTTGCTGAATTGAAAGTAACTTCCAAGGACCTACCTCTGCTTCTCTCTTACGAGCTTTAAATTGTGTTTTTATAATTAAGCTATAAATTTTAAAGCTACTTCAACTACACTTTTTAATATGCCACAGGTTGTCTACCTGTCGTAACTGTGGTTCAGTTGTCATAGATCATTTTCTTTGGTGTGCTGCATGACAAAAAGCTATTAACATGGCAGAAAAATCCTTGAGAATGGTGTCTCAAATTCTGTCTTCTGTAGCAGCATAATGCACCTTTTGAAGTAAATGACCCTGGCTCTGATGGGGATTACCTTGATTTTTGCCCTGTTAACCTCAAAAGTAAGTAGAGCTTTTAATCAAAATACATGGAAATTACCCTGTGCCATTCAGATACTCTTGTGGGTGTTGGCATTAGTTTAGTATACAGTCTGGTGGTCAGTGGCATGTATTTTCTGATTCAGAAAATACATGAACCTGTTTAATATGGTTTGACTGTTCTGATTTCCCTTCTAGTTTATGGAAAAGATGGGTTGGAGAAATTACCTTCTTTTTTTTTTTTTTCTGACCATTTTCTTTTATTGTCATTATAAATACGGTTATAAAAAGGTACTTTGAATTAAAACAATTTAGACTTAATGGAATTTGGCTAGTACAATGATTGTGGTAAAGATAAGGAAACTGACAGTGGATTTCCAGATTCTGTGTACTTTAGGGAAGGGAGTTTAGGGACACCTATGTTATATCAACTCCTCCAGTTTCAGCATTATAGACAACTGAAGTAATTTGCTGTTATGAATACCTCTGGAGAGTCAATGTGTGCTGCACTGAATTAAATATCTTGAGCTAAGTAAACACAGACAGACGAGCCCAACTTAAAACTTAATTCAACTCTGAACCCGTGGATCAGGTCTCATACTTCATTTTATTGAAGTGTATTTGTATTTAATCTTTGTTGGGAATGGTTGCTCAGTGTATTCAGTATATCTGTCTTCTGTTTTTCATGCACAGAAGCCTGTGTGTATTTTTTAATTATAATCTATGCGATAGAAGCCAGCTCAGCATAAGATAATTTGTGTGACAAGTGAGCTTCATTGTGGCAATGCCTAAGTACAGCATATCCAGCCTTCCATCATAGGAAAAATAGGAAATTAAAAATTTTTAATATTCTGACATCTGGACTGCTTTTTATAAACATGTAAGAATAAAATGTAACACTCTAGATAAATAATAATTTCTGTCTTTGAGCGTATACACATGCCCACATGCCCTTTCTGACATCAGGTTACAACATACACATTTAAAACTGGAAACTTTTTTGCAGTGAAAATATTTCTATTGACACGTTCAGTTCCTCCCATCCCATTCTGTTCTCTTTGTATCAGTGTCGAGTAAGTAGGCTCAATTAAGTTTGAATTGGCTTTGTGAGAATTCTTTTTTTTCCTAGTTAGCCTTGTTTGGTAGAATTCATCTTTTCCTCCAGTTTCCAGCTCTTTATAGCCTAGACATTGTAAAGGACTCTGGCACTTCTCTCAAGTCATGGATGCTCCCACATTTCCTTGAGAATTAAGTTTTCAACAGCACAGGGAGTAACACATCTCTTTTCTGCTGAGAGTAAAGGTTTAGCATTCAGCCTCATTTACAACATACCACTGTTGCAGGAACATCAACATCCATTCTTATTCATAACAAGGACATTCCTGCCATGTTGCTTGATCCTTCTGCACTGTATCTCTCTTATTTTTGTTGATAATCTTAAGATAATTCCAGTGGTTGTTGGATTGGTTTAATTGGCCCCTAAACTAGTAGCCCAGTGTCCAGTTGGTCTTATTTTCTTTATGAACATCTCATACTGTCACCTAGATTGTTGAGAATCCACCTACTTCATCGGGTAACCCCAAAGCAGATCTACTAGATGAGGATATTTTGTCAGAAAGTCAGACTCCAAGGGAACAGAGGAGTAATTTCATCATTCATAATTTAATTTTTTTTTAAATCAATATGAATCTGATTGCATGAAAGACTCCAAATCCTAGTTCTAGCTACTGTGAGGGATATTGCTTTAGGTTAGATTACACATCTTCAAGTGCTCTGAAAGATCTTTTTTCTCCCTATATAAATCTGTGTTGTCATCAAACACATATATACAACAATGAGCTATCAGGGAAAGGCAGTCTCTGTCCTAATCCAAAGCCTAGCTGTGGGATGGGAAGGAGCAGTTACTCTTCCAAAACCATGCCCTGGAAAAAAAAAATGCAGACAGCTGTTTTCTATGTTCAAGTCCACATGGTGCTTAGATAAAAAAAAATGCAAGAGTCATTCTGTCTCAGACTTGAACTACGCAATGGAGAGGCCACGTCCATGGAGCTAGTGGTCTCCATCCCTGTCAGAGCGGCCGTTCAGCACAAGGGCAGGGGAGCCACTGTGAACCAGGCATTTTCTTGCCGTGGGGCAGCTTCAGCAGGTGCAGCTACTGATGTGCCACTCAGAGCATAGCATATTTTCTTCTGCATAGGGAGACATATTGACAATGTATGCTAATTACTTGCAGACAGCCTCTAAGGTGGCTGTTTATTAAATGATGTAAGTTAGATCTGTTCAGTGTTAGAGATGCTTCTTTTTGCATGTTTAGTCCTCAGTGCTTGTTCATTATCAGCCTGCATTGTATTTCTGTCTGCAATGGGAAGGATGAATAATTTCTAATCTCTGTGTTTGGACCAAGAAATTTAAATTTCAGCTTCGCTGTAAACTTAGAGTATTTGAAATTCCTTCCAAGCTATGTTTGGCCTCAACTGCACAATGTATTTACCAAGACAAAAAAAAAAAAGGATGATAATTTTCACTAGAGCACACCTGCAATAATGGCTCACAGCATTTAATTTTTCCCTTGCCTTCCTAGTAGACTTTGTTTTGACACCTGCAAGCAACCTTTCAAATCAAAGCGAGCTTTTTCTCTCCATGTCATTCTGCCACCCAAGTTGAGCTGACAAAGTCCGACTAAGAAACAAAGCAATTATAAATACAGTTCCCTCTGGTGCTTATTCTGTTTTTAGCTTTGCCGTTCTCCCAACAAGAAACCTGTGCCTAATGTTTCCAGCTTAGCATGCAAAATTAATAAAATCTGACAATTAGACTGAGCAATATAAAATATAAGTAAAGGGATAATTTCTGATGTGATTAGACTCGAAGATATTAAATTGGCTCCTTATTCATAAACTTTTTTTTTTGTTGTTTAACACAATGATCATAAAATGTGTATCTGGAATGATAAACAATAATTGGCTCTAGGCAGCCTTTTCTCACAGAGACAAAAGCACAGTTGTTATTGCTGTACTTCTTTCAATAAATACATTTGTAAGCTGGAATTCAACTGGGTTGCCCTGGAAAGACACACGCTTTCGTGAGAAACATAAAAGAGATCAAATTTATAAGTGGGCATGTAGAGACCAAGGAAAAGGGGGGTTTATATTAAAAATTATCCTCTCTGCTCATACAATGCCAAGAAATATTTCACCAGGAAAAATGTAGTCTGAAGTTAACTCTGCAACATTCTGTAGAAAACAATGGATTTAGCATGGATGTTAAATCAGGTCCTGATTCATCCTATAGGTGGTCTAGGGGTTAATATTCCTTATCACAAAAGATTTCCAGTTGTGAGCTTGCTTTCAATTTGTCTTCATGGGAAGGTTTTACTTCACTTTCAATGTATTGATTATTAAACTTTATCAGCCGACTTCCTTCACTGTTTTTTATAGTGATAGTCTCCACGATTATGGGTAGCTCAGAAATAAAATACTTTATTTAAGGATAAATGTTTTCCTTGTGTTAATTTCCTTGAATAACCAAGAATAAGAAGGTTCAGTGATAGGTTTGTTTCTTCATTTTTCATATGTTCTTGATTGTTTCATGATCTAGTGGAAAATACTCTGTAGCTATTGCAAACAGAACTTCAACCATTATCTAGAGCTTCAGGGATTTATTCCATAATTTCTAGATGACCCTATTTGGTGCAGCATAGTTTAGATTGTACCAGAGTTTGAAAGGGGTATGTGATCATTTACCATGCTGTTTGTTTTTTTGGTATGTTTCTGACTTATTTATTATAGTCATTGATAAGTTGCAATGGAAAGGAAAATGAAGGTATAGCATACCTTATTTCCTTAGAGAGAGACATATTAACAAATTTTGTCAGCCTCTTATTATTCCAATTACCTAATTTTATTCATGGCTTGTCTTCTTTTGAGGTCCCTTCCAATCCTCAAGATCCTGTGATTCATTCTGTGATTCTTGTAGCTAGAGATAATAGCAAGTATGAATTACCTTTAAGAAATTACTGTATCATTCATTTGAAAAAGAAGTGATTGTTCTAAAAGATAGAAAGTTGACAGCCTGATTTATTGATTAAATACCTATTTGAACAAAGGCTATAAGAGACTGCAGAAGAATCTTTGTAGTATCTTTTAAGATTGACTGGGAGTCTTAATGAAGTCAACATCCCTTGCCCTTGGCCTGTGTTTCTATTGACTCCAGCAGTCATTAGATGAGTCCCATGATGACAAGCATTTGCAGTAGCAACAGCTTTCCTAAACTCATGTGAGCAGTATTTTACTAAAGGAATGTGGTCAGCTGTTTGTGGACCTGTCCTAAGCATTTTGGAGGCTCTGCACACAGCACTAATCAGAGGCTTTGCATTTCCAGAAACTCACTGTGTTTATCATATGCCTTCACTTCAAATTCTGTTTGTACGTGTGCCACAGCCAAGAGAGGTCAGAATGTGGAAAAGTGGTTTATTCCTCTTCAAATCAAAATGAAGTTGCATTTTTTTTTCATGCAGCCCATTAGATTTCTTTGCATAATATAGGAAATGGCTGATCTTGTTCATATCCTGGCAGAACTCAATCTGACCAAAGATCTTGGATGGTCCTGAAGACACAAGACCTCTTGTCCAGCCACTGAGCATGAAGAAGCAGAGGGATAGTAAGGACTGGACTGACAACAGAAAAGGTGACATATCTTCTATACTTTGTGTGGTCTTTGTAACTAAGTTTTGGTTGATTTTGTTCATTTTAGTGTACCTGCACCACCCTTGTGTAAAGCACAATCAACTTGCACATTAAATTATTAAGAAAAGAAAAAAATGCCCCAAAATATCAAGAAATATAGTATTGAACACTTGAACCACATAGTTATAAACACTGTTCCTCAGCTATTCAGAAAATCATAAATCTGATTTGATAAAATCACTATAGGAAAGGAAGAAAAATCTCATGTGTTTGATAAAGCTTAAATCATGTTAGATTGCTTACCTCCAAACAAGGTATGATATGTATGCTCGAATATAAGGGCCAAGGCCAAATAAGCAGAGTTGAAACTACTATCATTGCGTGTGATCAGCTTGAGCTTATTTGTGAGTCAGTAGACATGCAGTTAGTAATAAATACACGAAGACAAGAAGATGGGTAAGTAAATGAAGACAGAAAGTCAAGTTAGCTGCCTGGTTTTGTGTGATTGATAGCTGTTTTATTTTTAAGATAACTGCCTTATTTTCTCTCAGTGCACTTCTTACACATTGGCATAGAATAGTGGCTGTTGGTAAAGGCTTTAAGAAAAGTGCTGTTTGGTTTATCCTGAGTCTACTTTAAATTAGATACCTTCTGATTTTTTGAAAGAACTTGGAGTTCCTAATTGTTCAATTTTTACATCATTCTCTTTCTTCTCAGTATTCCTCAAAATATTATTTTTCCACTGATTTTTCCTTGTAAATTATAAGCATGAACTTTTACAGTGTTAGGAATAATATATTACTTCATAATGTCATTTATTAGCATAAGTTTAATAGCTGCCAATGATCATAACATGCTTATTTTTTACTATTGAGACCCCATCTGTTACAGTACTCGAGACCTAAATGAAAGATTATATTGTACATTAGAGAGGGTCTTTTTCCACGTGGGAGGTGCTAGGAATCTTTATATACTTAATTTCTAATTTTTTTTCATTTAGTAAGACATTTAATTTTAATAAGCTTTCACTGGGGGAAAGTATTTTCCATACAATGAAAAATACATTTTTTCTTCTGTTTTATTATTCTGGTATACAATATTCTGATGAGTAGCCATATTCTGTGTATCCTGGATCTGTTAACAGCCATAAATGCAATTTGGACAATGTTCTCTATTTTTCTCTTCCCTGCACCACCTCCCCGCTCCCCCCAAAAAAGAGATATAAAGAAGATATTTTTTAACTAGTACAGGTATTTGGAGACTAATTCTGCAGCTACAGGTGACACTTCTGACCCTGTTTTTCCCATAATATTTACAGAGGTTTTTTTCATATTGAATTCTGTGTATGTTGAAAAGGAAGCCTACTGTCAAATCTTAAATTCCTGTTAATTCTGTGGAGTCTGAGAGCTTTAAGTAAAACATCATTTTCAGTGCCTGTAGAGGCTGTGTCTGCACATAGAGTTGACATGGAAAATTTCCAAATGGGGCAGGAATGGGAGGGTCAGAGCTCCAGCACTGCACTGTGGTGATATAGTGTTACCCCATGTCTTCTTTAATACAGTCCATTTCCACTCAGAAGCACTGATCATGTTTGTTTAAGGGTTCCTAGATAAAACATTTGCCTATTTGAAGTAGTATGCTTATAGTAGCCTTTCAGTAAAGCTACAAAACCATGACAAAATAAGAGGTCTCCTGTGTAATGATTTATAAGAGTATCTCCTTTTTAATGGTTTTATATAACATTATTTGCTTAAAATGTTAAACATTTCACAGTACTGTGTAGGCGCGTCATGATACTGTGTGGCACAGCATATCAACATATCTTTTTCTAGCTGGCAAATCCTAGCTCCCCAGTGTCAGGGTAAAATAGTGTTTACTACAAATGTGTTCTTGTAACGAGAAGGTTGCTAGTTCTTCTCAGTTGCTAGTGATTTGGTAGAGAAATGTGTTATATCAGAGAAGGCTCAAATTGGGAAGAGTGAAAAAAGATTAATTTTGAGTCATGTATCATATATGAGCAGGCACCTACAATTGGTCCTTGAACTGGATAATTGGATAACTGGATAATTTTTAGCTTCTGCTTAGGCATATAAATGAAGATTTCTAAACTTCAATTAAGAATATGAGCTGGAAACCCAAAACCTGTTTGCTTTATTGCTGAATGGAAGATGAAGTTCTAAAAGTGTGGCTTCTCATTTAGCCTCTGGATGGATTTTTAAAAATCTGTTCTTGTACATTTGATTTAAAATTACAGAATAGTAATAATAGGAAGAGCCTCTTGCTACTGCACAATATAGCATTCTGTCATTGAAAATTGTGTTGAAAGATTTTGTAATACTAAGGGAAGATTTTGAGGTGTCAATCTGCACTTTCTAGAGACCTCTGCCAAGTTAGACTGCTTTTCTAAACCTATGCCAAAACAGATCATTACCAGCTGTCTTGGAGCTGACAACTTTCTTTAGGTATACTTCTAAGATAGCGTTAGCTCATCTTGTTTGAGGTCAGCTTATGTGTTCAAACCCGTATGTGCTTATTGGCCCAACTTTTATTCTTTTATGTGTAGTTTTAATTAATGTCTTGTCATGTGCCTAAAGGCCCGTGGACATGAGCTATCATTATCATTTTTTTTTCTCTTTTTCAAGACAGATGTCAGTGTGGAGCTATTGCACAGACCTAAGATCTGTTTTGTGTCCTCCATAATGCAGGTTAGCCCTTTAGTGCACAGGTTTTGAAAGCTTTCTTTTCAGAAGACTTGATAAAATGGGCTCTCTGAGGCACTTGAAAGATTCCAATATCTTTTTATCTGAAACAAGGACATAAAAAGCAGCTGGGAATAAAATATAGCTGAACAGATGAGATACACAGTCTGTTTTCTCCTAAGTAAAAATAGAGATTACTGTTCATTTTGAGACTATATGATGCAATAAGAGTTCACTTGCAGTGTAACTAACTATAGCTTATGCTCCAGAAGACTTACAAAAACGAGAATACTGCAGTTATTCACCTCCTTTGCCAGCCTTATTCCAAGAGGTGTCAAGGGAAAGAGCAGATGTGTGTGCTAGGATATTATCTAGATTCTTTTTTAGTGATTATCAAGATTTTCTTATGCAGTAGACCTTATGTCATGAAATATATATAGATATATATTCCTAATTCTCAAATAAGAACACAAATCAACCCTGCAAAGATCATACTAAAAATTCAACTAAAAATTCCAGTAAGTATAAATTTTTAAACTGTTTCACTAAACTACCAATGTGTTAGGCTTAGCAGATGTCTTCTTTCCAGTTTTTGTAAACATTTACAGTTCTGCAAGGTAGGTGAACACTTAACATTAGTGAGTTTTCTCTACTTGCAGCCATAAATTGTTTTTGATTCATGTAAATATCTTTATATGCCAAGAAGTTCTGCCAAGTGAACACAGGTCAGCTATTTAGAAACACCTTGTATGAAAACAGACTGCTTTAAAGTTTTTAGTTTTATTTTAATTATTCTTTTCCTCGTAATAACCTCCTCCTTGGCACAGAATACTCCGTCTTTGACAACTGTCTTAAATTTACCTTTTATAGCTGTAAGACAAATTTCATCTTCTGATGTTACAAACTGTTCTTCACTTCCATGAGTCATCCCTGAAACAATTACATTTATGTCAAGCGTTCCTCCATCTCTCACATTGGCTCCATGTGTCACTATTGCTGGCTCCTTTTCTCTTCCTGGATCTGTTTCCCACAGGAGAGTGAGCTGAGGAGCTGCATACTTCAGCAGTGAGCAGGCACACCCACTTTCTCCCAGCAGAACCTGGGAATCCCAGACATGCAAGCAGAGTTCTAAGAGGCAAAGGTCAATATTGAACAAATTTTTTTTTGGTCTAAATAGATGTGTTGCAAAGTACACAGCTATCTTACTGTTTCTAAATACTGAGTTTTGGTACTTGCAGTAGTTTAAAGCATGCCAATAAATAATGTTGCAGCAATTAAGAAAATCTGGGGGGACAGAAAGCTTCAGGGAAGTAAAACATGAAACTTATACACCCAGCTTTAAGAAAGTGCAATTCATAAATTTGAGCTGCGAAGTTTCTGTTTGTTCACTATTTTGCTGTTCTAGGTTTGATTTAGAAATTAGATCATTAGCAAGAGTCTTGATTGAACTTTAAAAGTCTCTGTTTTAGAAAAATGGTGGTATTATGTATACATAAAATTTATGTGTTTTAGTCTTTGTCTATATAACAAATTACCCCCTAGAAACATCTGAAATGACAGCAGACAGCTTTCTTTTTCCAGTGAGCCATAAGAGTGACTAAACTCCGTTAACATTTTGAGCTGCAGTTAGGCATTGTGAAACTAAGTGGAAAACATAACAATAACTTTTCAGGATGTCCAACTTATCTATCAAGTGTACACTTGTACACACTTGTACACACTTTTATATAGTTTATTGAGTTAATATTATTTTGCTCTATGGTTCAAATAATATTGTGATGAAATTCCTTTCAAGAAAATTCTGACATTATAACGAATAACACTGTTTGTACTTCACTTAATGATACATTTCTTCAGCTTGAACTGAAAAATAGTACTTTATATTTTACTATCTGAGAATGTACCAGAGGAGGGTAGTTTTGGTCACAAACTTGTATGTTTTTGAACTACACACATGCTTAAGGGCAAAACTAAAATTATTTGAGCTTAGTTTTTTGACAGTAAAGCCTGGAGAGTAAAAGATTAACAACGTAGTACCATAATTCAAAATACCTTGCTGTGTAATTGCTGGCCTAGATGCTTGTTGGATGTTTGTTGATATGTTGATTCATACGAACATATTTAGTGTTCTTCAAAGTGAGAGGAAGGAGGAGAAAACAATGTGGGGAACAAAATCGAACACCATTTATTGTGCTTAAGAATATATGAGGTGGGAGTGAAAATGCAGTAGTGAGTTTGGTCTTACTTTCAACCATTCTCCATTTCATCTTGTCAAGCCTTTCTACTCTTAGAATGTCTCTGTCTATAGCTGTTGCAAAAAACTAAACCAAAATGGCACCTTTCTTCACAGTATCAAAGTCTAACAAACGTTAGACTGAAATGTGTTTGGTTTAATGAATGTTTTAATTACGTTATTTTTGAAGTTATATTGATGAAATTAGATTAGAGAGGTCATTTTTTGGAGAAAAGTGGATTGCTGAGGCAACAGAAGGAGTATAATGAAGTGAGTTTCTGCACTTTCATTAACAATTCCCTTGATTAAAAAAAAAACAGTACAAACATTGTTTAAATATCACAGTTCCATTTCTAAGGAACAGTCAAATAAAAACAGACAACTATGTTGCATAATCTTTCCTAGTTCAATTTTAGTTCTTTCAAATAGCATGAGAATGTCATATTTGCCACTTATTTCAAGTGGAGAGACCACCACTGCTTACTCAGAGGCTCCAGCATGTGTAGACCACACTGCGTCACCCATCTCTGTGTTTATCTAGACCAAAGGATTCTGTTCTGAAAATCCAAGAGTTGTGAACTTGCAGAGGTACTCTCATAATTTCTGATTTTCTTATGGCTGTTTGACATATTCACTTCCTGGGCTTTGAAGTTGGAAGTATGGAGTTTTGGCAAGGTGAGAAAGAGGAAGGATGGATCGATCTACTCTACAAGGTTCATGACGGGTTTTTTTCCACAAGTTTTTGATGGTTCGAGTTGGTTTTTCTTTTTCTGTACCAGTTCTTCCACCGTCTGTGCAATTTCCATTAATAGTTGTGAGTGATTTGGGTGTCTAATTCTTCATGCAGAGTGTTGAAAATCTACCCTAAAGCTATGAAAAAATAATGGAAAAAGTATGTATAATTGAAAATAGTCTTAATCACTGGAATGTTGAAATCCACATGGTTTGGAAGACTTGAAAGATTTCTTGTTTTAGGAAAGTAGAATTGAAAAGCGCTGTCATTTTCTTTAAATACATTCTTTTGAATAAAACATCCATTCCTGGCGCCAGCAGCAAGCTTCTAAACATGTTCGAGATGACATGATTGATAACAAGAATGCTCTTCTCAAGATGTTTCTAATTTCTTCTCTCTGTTGCAAGAATGTTAACCTTCCAACATGATATGTGATATAATAACAAATATTTAAACCAAAGGTTAATATTTTTCTTAAGATGGCATAGTGACTGGAACTGAATGGAAATCTGAAAGCCAGTTGCTGACTCCAGAATGTGGGTAAATTCTAGAAGCTACTGCCTGAGTACGATTTCCCACTTAATACTGCAATGGTAGGCACATTTCCAACTTAATAAATGGATTGACTCTTTGTCAATTCTAAGTCTAAGACTCTAAATAAGGATCTTTCCAGTTTGACTATAACAGCACATAATTTCAGTTCTTAATGCATTTATTAAATTTGTGTTTGCTATGATAGTCCATGTTGTTTTCACTTGATCTGAGGAAGATACACTTATTTTGCTTGGATGCTAGTCAATTGTAGTTGCTATCAGACAACTAGAACCAACTCATAGAATGGTAGGGGTTGGAAGGGACCTGTAGAGATCATCTAGTCCAACTCACCTGCAGAAGCAAGTTCACCTAGATCAGGTCACCTCCAAACCTCAGAATTAATTAAGACTTTCATGGTTCTTGGCAAGTCTCTACCCCAGATGTATGCATCCCCCAGTTCCAAAACTTTATGCCATTACATCAGAGATGGCCAATGTTAATCATGTTATCTAGGTCAGCAGTGGTCCATTTCCTGTACCCTGGAAGTGTCAGATTTGTCAAGGAAAAAAGCAATGCCACAGCCTGTTGAGACAAAGGGTGGCCTAAAGCATCTTAGCCTAGATGCTAACCAAAGAAGTAGTATTTTGTAATCTGGAGTCAGAATCACCTTGAGGTATGAAGACTGTGTTTGATCTTTTCATAAAGTTATTTGAAACAGACCAACTCCCAGGGGTCTTGTCTGTTCCCAATAGAGAGTTGTGAGTTTGTTTTTCCATCTGAAAAAGGTGATCTCTCAGAGGGTCTAGGCAAATACATGTTTGAAGGTCAGTGTCATTTCTCATCTACTGCTTGCCAGCTGGCAATCTCCACCTGTAAATCTCTGAATTAACATCACAGTTTTGAAACAATTAAATTTCAGGAACAATATGTGTCTGATTAACGATTGTGAAACTTGGTATGGGAAAGGACTATCTGCTCAATTTTAATTTAAAATGTGTCAAACGACATGACATGGTGTTATATTGCTGTATATCAATGCCAGACAATGACATTACTGTAAATAATATTAACTTGCTGGCTTAGGGAAAAAAAAGAGAACTTATAGCTGATGTATCAAATTATAGTTCAGATTCTAGCTTCAAATTATAGTCTTGTCAAAAAACATGTCTAAATAAGGAGAGTGAAATGCTCATTAGTTTGAGATAAAATGGAAATAGTACCTGGGATATTTAGTAAGTCTTGGTTTATGCTATACCCTGAAAGCTTCATACTGACATCTCATAAAAGACTTTCTATAGTACCTCTATACCCCTTCACTGGTTTTCAGGAAGAGAAAAAAACCCTTTTGGGTTAATCATAAGCCAATTTCTGTGCAACTTTTCAAATCAGTTAAAAAATATCTCCAGTTGTTAGTGAGGAACAATGACCTCTCTGTGGAAGTCATATGCAGAACTAGAAGGAGGACGTGGTCAGCTATGACTCTGACATTTAGGAACAGGGCTAAGTGTCTAATTTATATATGACTCACTCCCTGGGCTATACATGGAAGCATGTTTCAGTCTACTCAAGTACAATCTACTGGGCCCAGGCTTCTACAGAATTTGATTTTGTTCCCCCAAAAGTATACATATTTTTCCAGTTCTCCTTTCCAGTTGTTGGAAGTTAACTCTCTTAAAATTGTCTTCTTGGTGGTAAAGCCAATAAATAAAATGAAAAATCCAAATAGAAAAATGCCAAGCCACTCTTTTGGAAAAAAAAATCCGCCAAAGCAAGCAAATGACTTCTCTATCAAGGCAACTTGTAGAAATATATTAACAGTATAAGAATATGCATGAATAGACAACTTTATAGAAAAGTGAAAAAAATCTTAGCTACCTGTAAGATGCAAAATAATAACTGTCAAGAAAATAAATACAGAAATAGGAGAAAGCATCTGATCATGTACAAAAATATAATATTACTATTCAACTTAAATAGGCCATTTATTTAAATAGTCTGCTCTAACCTGCCAGTGACATGCAAGTATTTAAATAGATGAAAGGTAAAATATAGTAGCTGTCATAGGAAGTAAATAATTTAAAAGTAGAAGATCAAATAGAAAACCATAGCATAGGCTTTGCTACTGTATATGCTAGTGTGGCTTCCAGTCTTCATATTATAGGCCCCTTCTCATTCCTGGAATTCACCAGCAATGGGTGGCTTGTGAGTTAAATCTCAGATGTGCTTTGGAAATGCAGGTCTGTTCTGTCTCTCCTTTACTCACTGCTGAACAGTCTAAATAAAGAGTTTCAAAAGAACCACAGTCTGCCTGATGTTTTTAGAGTTGCCTCAATGCTAGAGAAGGAAAAAACAGAAAAATACTATGTATATGTATAGTTAATAATTATAATTATTGAGAATAATATTAAAAAACTGATTAAGTGATTCTTTCTACATCCCATGCTACTAAAGAGGAACAGTAAGTATCTTAGATAACTGAAGACTAGATAAATCCAGAGAGTTTGAACTTAGAGCAGGACTCAGAGCAATACAAAAAGTATCCTCCAGGTCATCACCTAGATGGGTTAAGCTCTCCATTGTAGAAAATTCAGATTTGATGTTATCTTTATTTTTCAAGGGGAAAGATTCCCTCTTATTACAACAGGGCAGCTCCACAAAACATACTCCAATTACTCACAGGTTCACAAGAGCAGTGTTTGTTAGACCTTGTGTCCAGGGTGACAGCTGAAGTAGCTCACTAGGGAAAAGGAGATTAACAAAATGTATGTGCTTAATGTGGGAGGTCTCAGTACCAGTGGGAGTTTGTAGTGCTGTGATCTGGCTGTTGGAAAAGTTTTCTTTCAGATCTCTGAGCATCATCAACCTAGAGCTCGAGAAGCCTGCCTGCATCAGTGCAGGCTGGACTGTGCCCTTTGCCTCCTGCAATGGGGAGGGAGGATCAGGGCTGTGACAGATGATAAGCTTACTCTGCACAAGGCTTGGGTGTCCCTGGGAGACATTATGCAAAGTTCATCCATTAGTTAACTGCAGTAACTAACAACCACCTTCATTTTCAACAACCTTGATAAGATATTACCAAGTCCCAGAAGGTTTACCTAGAATCCCTTTTATAGACAATTGCAGCTGTTAAAATAATTAGGTTTAATTTTCTTTGCCATGACACCAATTTGTTGTTTGTTTTCACAAAGGTTTTAGCTTAGAAGCTTTTATAGATTTCATCTCCTATTATCTGATGTGTAGGATTGTGGTGCTCAAGATGATTTGAGAAAGGCTGTTCATTAATTTAGCTGGAAAGATTTCACTGCACCAAAGCTATGGCTCCATTTTTCTCTCATTGCACCACCTCTTTTTTTTTTTCCTGAAATATGGCAAAAAAATAGCAAACCATGACAAGTACTGGTTATTAATTTGCTCAAGTGGTTTGTTTTGTACCTCAGAGTGCTAAAAAAAAAATCTTAGATTTTTGGCCTGGAAAAAAAAAAAGCCACCACTTTTAATTTTATGGTGTATATTTCCATGTAAGTGCAAAATATGGGTTTTTCTATGCAGTCCCTCTATGAAATTGTAGTCATGGATTTCCACATGAAGCACAACTATGGTCACTTTTAAACTTGAGTAATTCCAATTAAGATAAAATTTTGATTCAGTTGTTACTTTCTAGGGAAAGCATCTGGATAGAGTTTGTCCTTTCTTCAAAGTAGATCCATCCTTCAAAACGCATCTCTACTCTCTGCAGCGGATCTTCTCATGTCTAGCTCACAGCCATTAGTCTTGGACTTTTCACCTCAAGCAGTTCCTCCCTATCCTTGTTTTGTTGTTCTATTTACATTCCATTGATGTATCTCCTCTGTGCAGTATCATTTTCTGCTACTCTCTTCTTCAAATGTGATAGTCTCAGATCCTTAGCTTGTGTAAATTAGATTAGACCTCCTCTGGCTAGGAGTAAATCAATGGGACTGCTACTGATTTACACCATCTCAGGATCTGTCCTGGTGCTTTTAATCATTTTTATAGCATCTGCCAGGTAATCAATGGCGTATCTTTACTGTACTGAACTGTGGACTGAGTTCTAGCCTTAGCAGAAATTCTAGTCTTGGTTATATTGATTGAATTTTGTTTAAAGTAAGAGTCCCATGTGTGTACCTAAGGGCACAACTTGGACTTTCCTAACTTGCATACTGAAGAGTAATTGTCCTAAATAGAAAGATGTATCTGTGTGTCCTTTTTAGGTGTTGACTCTCAGGAGTGTTTGCTATTGTTCTCTTAGAATCTACTTAGCCAAAAAACAAATTATTAAAAAGTACATAAATAAAATGAAGGATGGATGCACAAAGGGAAGAAAGGTAAGGGTTAACTTGGTTTTAATTGCTTCCATATTGCATCTAGTTTTTAAATGCTTTCTGGGGGAGGATACTTAGATTTCCCATCTCCAGCTGGGTTTGGGTTTCCAAATCTCTGTCAAATGAAGCCTGTTTCCTTGGTAACTATCTTGCTTTCCCACCTATGTATAAGGACAATTACTTCTTTCTGCTGAGCAGTGATGGTGGAGCCAAAAGAGAAGGAATAAGGTGAGTCTACTGGACAAGAACCTTCTACACAAATTCCAAGTGGCTGGGTCTCTCTGGATTGTATAAAGATTACATGAATTAGGTAAGGACAGAGAAAAGACACTGCACACAACATGCTTTCCTCCATACTTCAAATTTTTACTCCATCTGGGTGCAGTATATTAACAGTTACAATGATAAATGAAAAATATGTATTACATATGTGGACACTCAGGAAGTTTTTTTTGTTGGTTTTTTTTTTTTGGTTTTTTTTTTTTTTTTGGTCTTCTTGAGACATTTTCCCCTGTGGTTGTGCTTGACTAATCCCTAAATCTATACCTAGAGTCAGTTGTTGGTTTGAGATTGGTAGCCATATTCAAGACCATTGGGATGCGTGACTGTGAGATGAAAATTATAATGTAGAACTAATATTCTGTCGGTTTTTTTTTCTTCATTGTGCTAAAAATTAAGGATTTGTCAAGATTTTGAGAGTCATCCCTCAAAATTTTGCCATAATGTTACTTTAGATTCTGCTTTAGATTTTAGACAAATTTGAGGCTACTAGAATCTGTCCATCTCCATAGAAATGACAATTTTATTTCTTCCTTACTGCAATACATTTAGAATTTAGCTGTGACAACCTGCTTTATCTCTGCTGTTGTAGTTCAGCTTTAATGGATGTGTTCATCATATAGGATAGTATATATATATGATGCACACAGAGTCCCAATGAATAGTTTTTAATCAGTCTGACAATTCAATTCTCTTATATAGTCTCTTTCCTTAGTTTACATTACATAAAGGAGCTATCACTTCAATTATAATTTCTATAAAATACTAATAGACTGTTCAAATATGAGAAAGGCTGAAAACTAATGCCCTCCATATATGTCCCAATTATTCACCTTTCAAGGAAATTATTTGCTTATTTACTGAATTTATTTTCTAAGCAATTATTCACCTTTCAAGGAAATTATTTGCTTATTTACTGAATTTATTTTCTAATACTTTTTTAATATAAGACCACAGTAACTATTTGTGTTATTGTTAAAGACATTACAGCAATTGGGTTTTTTTATTGCTTCATCCACCTATTAGTCCATCTCTTGTCATATATCTTTCTTCAGTTGTTCTCTTTAGTTGATGAACTTTTTGTACAGAGGTAAGATAGAAATGGAACTCCCAAATGGATTAGTATTGCCTGTAGTTTTTAGAGTATTTCTGAGAGCTTGAGTCAAGGCCAATGTGCTGATGATGGACTTGTCTGTGTTTCCAGAGCTCTATGGGAAGCTCAGTTTATTCTCTACTGTGGAGAAAGAAACACTGTCAGCTACACATAAACTAGTGAGACAATAAAGAAGTTGGTTGTTGCAGGCTGGATCTTCAAAGGTCAGCCTTAAAACTTACAACTCCTTTTTCCAAAGGTAATCTACTTATTATATCTAAAGACTGAGACAACCTATAATCCAAAGAACCATACAGTGAGTAAACAGGAGACTAATGATACCTCTAGTGAGCACATAATGTTTACTTTGACTTTTATAAGGAGGTAATTTGCAAGACTAGCGATAATCCCACTATACTTTGTAATTTAAATGTCACTCTGAATGTATGCTGACATACAACTGATTAACAGCAAATTTTGGTTACAAATTAATTAGTCTTTAATCCAGAGTCTCTATTAAGATATGATAAAAATACTTTTTTTTTCCCCCCATAAGTCATTCAATTAAAATGCACAAATGATCTCGACCATCTTCTGAGTTTCATGTGTTTTATTTAAAAGGCTAATAACTATGTCTCATTTATATGAAAGTTGGCACATATACAACAAACGCCCAATACACATCTTGGATTAATGTGAAGTGCTTATGATAAAAGAGCAATTGTACATTTCTTAAAGAAAAACTAATTCCAATAAATATGGCTTAGATCTGAGTCTGTTGGTTGTAGCATCTTTCCTATGCTGTTTGTATTCCTTTCTTTTCTCCTACTTTGCAAAGTGCATTATGTGTAGTTTTTAGACTGTCATTTGTCTTTCAGCACTTCTTTGTTTCTTTTCTGAAATCAATGCCTGAAAAGAATGTGATTTAAAAAAGAAAAAAAAATTTGTGCTCCTAGATGGAATTCTGTGTAAATAATTTATCTTCTTGCAGTGGTTCTCTGCTTTTATTTCAACATCCTTCCATCTACTTCTTTCTTATTGGAGCCCATAATGATATTCTCTTTTGCAGATAACAGTTCTGCTCCAAGCTGTCTGTTAGAACAGTTGTGCCTTTATAATGAGAGTATTAATGCAGAGTTATTGTGACAATGACCACTATTCAACAACAAAAAGCCCAAAATTTATTTGGGAGAGGAGGGAAGCCAGAGGCTGTAGGCAATAGACCTTTTTCTTATTAAAGTTTATTTGTGCCTTTCTTTACATTATTCAAAGATTTATTGTCTCTTTTTTAAAATTTATTTTTTATTCAGTGGAACCTTATGTTACTGTTATTGTATCTACAGTCATCAGATGTGAATGTGTTTTCATACTGCTCTATTAAAAAAACCATGCTCTTCCCTTTCCAATTTTTATCTAGCATCATCTTGCAGGAAGATACGGCTTTCAAAACCTCTGATTTTGTCAGGTTTTCCTGTTCAGGTCCTCACTGATATTTTTCAGAAGTCTTTGCTCACACATCAGAAACAGTGTCCGCAATGAACAATGAGTAAAACAGCCTACATATAACTGAAACAAAGAAACTTAGAAGTCAGCCTAGATCTAACCAAGAAATGTGCCACTCGTTTGGACCATCTCCAAATCTTTGTAAATTATGCCTTGAAACTAAACCATAGTAGTCTGTTTTTCATACCTGCAAAGCTGTATTTTAAGTGATGGACAACCGAGTGGTTAGTTGTAGTAACTATATTACCTTTGGCACTGGGAATAGAGATTTCACTACTGGAACTGAAGAACTGCTCATGAAGATATTGGCTCATTTTATGTCACGTATTCATAGATGGAGAAGACTTTCATGTATCATTATTTCCCAGAACAAATTTTTAGACTTGAGTAGACAGCATCTAAATGGAATGGGGAAACTCACAGAATTTTTGTTTGATGTTCTCAGACCCATCTGTTGCATTTGCTGGCATGTTTTAGCATTGCATGCCATCAAAATCACTGTAGCTATAATACCCTTCAGAGATCAGGAGCTGCTCTGAAATGTGATTTATTTATTAATATTAACTTTTATAATCTGACTTATTTCTAATACCATGACATATATATTTTAACTCTATAAATCTAATGATGTGTTAAAGCTACTCTCTTGGATGGTGTAAATTATCACAAATTCACTTAGGACCTGTCAGCACACAAACTGAGAATCTGGTCTATAAATTTTCATAAAAGTACTGAGCAGTGGACCATGGCCTTGATTTGCAATTATCTCTTAGAAATGGAAGAAGCTCCCATAGTTACCTTGTTCCAAACTCAGTATCTACTCATCGTTTAAATAGCAATTGCTGTGTTGCTGTGCTTAATATTTTAGTTTTGCTCTTTGCAGTATTTCTCAGATACTGCAAACTTTCTTCTGAGCCTTTCTGGCTCACTTTCAGCAATGAAAGTCAGCCTACTGTTGCTAAATGTCAGCAATACAACTACCCACGCTAGGACTCAACACCTCCCCTCCCTCTGTCTGTCTCCTTTTTCCATGTGGCAAATGACAAGTTTTCAGGAAAAGCACAGCAGGTGCTTGTGCTCTTATGCATTGCAGTGAGTTTCTAGGACCTCCTAATATTGAATGAAGGTGACATTTCCCTAGAAGGTCCTTTTCACCAATTTTCCGATATAAACTAAGCCAAGGGATTAACATCATCTGACAAAACATTATTCCTGTCAGGTATATAACCTTATTGTTAAACATAACGAAGGCAAAACCTTGCCCTCGAGTCAGTGACCATTTTCCACTATGGTGCCTGAGCTCTATGTGAGGTTTTATTCCCGGATGAGTTGTGTGTTTTATCATATGTATTTAATATGAAATAGTACATTCTCATTCTTAGTGAGAAAGAATGTCCTTAACCTTTATCTTAAACTCTATCCCCATTTTTTAAAATGTCCTACTGCTTTTCCTTCCTCTGCTTTCTGCTTGTGTGCAGTCTTTTGAACAGCTTCCAGCTAAAAACTGGGATTGTCAAATGTGAAGTGAACGTTTGCATTGCCAGAATGAAGCACACCTAGGCTGTGGCTGAAGTGGAGGAAACAACCTGATTGTTGTGGCTTTGTGTTCTGTAGTGGCTGATTGTTAGGCTGTCACCTCCGCAAGAGGCAGCACCTGCCACAGTGCTCAGATGAGCACGACAGGGCAGCATCGTCAGAAGTCCCCACACTCTTCTGCGGTGGCTTGTGGCCATCTTTCCCCTCCTACAGAGGAGGAATGTTGTTATTCAAAGGAATAAGAAGTGAAGCTCCCTCCCTGTTGTCACACTGTCTCTGTAGCATAGCTACAGGAAGGACTAACCTGAGACAGCTTTAAATGAAAACATTTGGCATTCAGTAACAGAGTTAACTGCAGGACCACTGAGCAAATCATGGACTAGAAAGCCCATTTGGGATTTAAATGGGAGATGTAGCTAGACTGATGCGTTTCATGATACTTTTTAATAGTTTTCAGCAGGATTTGAACCTGATAGTAAAAGGTAACACGAACAGAGCTGAATCCTAGCTTTGACTACAGTATTGTCATTCCAACTACAGCTTGACTTTTAAAAATCAGATGTTTTGCAGCCTCCCGATGTGTTTGGAATAGGAGCTTAACATCCTTAATGTATCGGGTTACCCTGTTACTTACCCTGTAGTGTAGCATTAGAAATGAGCATAAGGTAATGAAGGATCAGATTATCAAATATACTACAAAAAATTAACATCAGCCTGGACTTTCAGGTGAGCAAAAATGGACTATAAAGTAGTTCTGTTCACTTTGTCTTTGTTGCACTTACTTAGTATTTTATGTTTATTATCTCAACAGCATGAATTTGTATTGCAGGAAATCTACAAGAATAGTGGTTGGAAATGTCCTCTTAGTTTGATATTTTTTCTTCTTATTCAGATTTACTGTACTGAGCAGATATTCAGAATTTATCTAGTCATGTAATCAAGAAATTTTCTGTCATGGGGAGTTCTCAAGATCATTATTTTAGAGGTCTTATCCTTTCATAGAACAGTGCTATTTGCTTAGACACTTAATGGAGTGATTACTCCATAAAACAAAGAAATGCCTTGATCAGATATTCAGACTTCAAATTTCATCCCTATTACCATGCATATGAGAATAAGGTATGCCGTCTCTTCAAGTAAGGTTATAGTAGTCATCATAGCTTGAGTTTATAAAAGGATTTCTGTTGAGTTGATCAGATACTAGTCTGACTCTACCGACAGATTGAGTCAAGTATCTTTTCACTTGCAGATTGATTGGACTGTAAGATTAATTTAATGTCTTCCAAGCCACTTTGCTATAAATCCTTTTATTTTGCCCTTTACTTGCCCTGAAAAAACCTTGCTGTCTTTTTAATATGCTGCATAATAGAAGAGTTAACCTATATAGCTTCCTGACAATAGTGTTACAAATCATATATTAAAATGTGATCAAAAGATATAGAAGAAAACATACTTTATTGTTAGTAGTCAAGGTTAGAGGGAAACCACTGTTCTTTAATCCTATTTGTATTTTCACAGTTGGTGTACTAAAGGGGGATGACCTCTTTTGGCTTCGGGTAAGAAAGGTGAGCAGCTGCCAAAGCCTGTCTACAAGTGAACCCTAAATTTATACAAATAATATTACTAGTATAAAATAAATGAAAGAGTGCTACTATACATTTTATTTTAGATTGTATCTGATATACTTCAAATAATGAGTTTCTGTTCCATTGGCTATAGAAAGAATCATGACACTAGATTTAGAAGTGTGGAGCTTTAACACAAGCAGGAGGTGTCTTGTCTAGTGAGAGACGTTAACACTGGGAATGGAAATAACTTACAATAAGGATTGTACCTTCTAAGTGGTGCACACCAATATTTGGAGTAAGTAAATGACTGTATTTTACCACTGAATACCTGAAATATTTTAGATAAAGTTCATGCATTTCAGGAGCTTCAATTACAAGAACTGACACAAGATTTTTTATACCTATTTTTCCTGTAGCACTGGTAAATTTTATCTTCATCATTCACACTGAATGATATTTTCTGGTTTTTGAGTAATTTGTTCCAGTATCAGAAGTTATTGTTAATGCAAGACAAGGAATAAGGACTTTTTGTTTGGATTTTTTTGGGTAATTTTTGGATGCTATAATTCTCTAATCTGTTTCTATTGTTTCGGTTCTTAAATTGTTTCTGCTAACACTTATATCCTGTAAAACCTCTATGAGGAATGTAGCTATTTTAAGAATATACATAAAAGCTGGCAGTTACATTGTCTTATCAAGTTTTTGCAGCCTATCAAGTTGTTCAGTGGTACTGGAAATCATTAGACACAATACTGTAGGAATGAGAGTCTAAAACAGGAGCCTGGGCATTTTAAGCTGTCATATCTTTGAACATTCTATGTGTTTATTAGGTCTAAAAAAACACTGACAAAGATAAATGTATTCAGGGTGGCATTCAAAATGTGCAGAGGTTTCAATAAAAGCCACCATGCATTAAATACTGGTAGTGTGGATCGTTAATGTAAGACTGGGAAGACCTCCCATTTAGTTTGGAAGGCTCCTAAGTAATGCTCCTCTGCTATTTTAAAGAAGAGACAAGTTAGCATCTTAGAGATGGATTAATGTGGCCTTCAGTCACAGCAAAGTGCAGTCCTTGGAGTACAAGCAACAAATCCTGAGTTCCTTCCTGGACAATGAACCAGCAACATCCTCTGCCAGGACAGGGAATGGTTGAGCTTCTGACTTTGGGGCAGCAGAAGAGATTTAACTTAAGCCGTCTACTTTCTCCTTTGTTCCTCATCTTTTAGCTAATCTGGAGTGGACTTAGTCCAACTGTTTACAGCAAAAGGATTTTGTGGGTCTATGCTGACCTGTAAGGAGTTAGTGGAAAATTAAGAAATTAAAATACTTTTACAAACCTATCAGACTTAAAAAACATGCTCTTTTAATAAAAAAATCCCAAGCGAAGCCCTGAAGGTTTTACTGTGAGAAGAAATGATGTGGCTTGCAGAAGAGACATCAAAATAAGCAGATCTATACAGGCTGTGAAAATACGAATCAGAGATATCTATTTTACATATTATTAGAACAAAAGGTGCTGCATTATCCATACTTGTTGCAGTAATGGGAGAAGGAATGGCTAGCAGGGCTTTATGGAGAGATGCATAGCTATCACTTGGTATTTCAGTTTTATCCGTGCCTGAATGGCTTAGAGCTTTTCATCTGCAAAGCTCCTGAGTTTGTTGTACCTCCTTTTTTTCCCTCCTGTCCTTTAAAAATTAGATTTGTTGATTCTGCCAGGTGAGTTCTGCTGAAGAATTCCAGGATGCTGTACAAAAAGGGAAACATTTCTTCAGGGAGGCAGAAGTCTAAGTGTGCAGGATACTAAGGAGCTTAGGTTAATGTGCTGATCCCAGCCCACTCTCCTGCAGAGGAAACACTTTACATTTTATGATGTTCTGATGGCAAAATAATCTCTTCAAGAACTTACAGACATATGTTGGACAGCTGCTGCTAGTCAGCCTAGCATGAGAGTGGAGCAGTCTGTGTATACTCTCTGAGTAGCTATTACATTGCTAGAGTCCAAAAACTGTTTAAAAAGTTGGATGTTGGTTTTAGCTGGAAATATTCCTTGCCTACATTAGCCTTAATAGATGCTCCAGAATTAGTCAGTAAAGATAAATAATGTATGGGAAGAAGAGATGCCTCTAAAATAACTATGCAGTAAATTAGTCAAATGTGTGTGTATATATATATATATATATATATATATATATGAACTTAACCTAATATTTGCAGGCTCTTTCAGAGTTAAGTATTTTTGAGTTTTCTTGGAGAATACTTCATTATGATTAATTATTGTCAAAGACTTAATCTGGAGAGATAAATAGATATACAGTTGTATATTTGTACAACATCTGATTTTGCGTAGTTTATAGGAACTTATTTATGAACATCCCTGTTTGAACTTATAAAAACTCAGTCTCACTCTTCCTTTTTAAGTACTCACCAGCTGTGTTATTTTCTTTCATTCATTCAGCTAATTTTTTTCCATATTTAAATAGCTTGAGAGCTATGTTAAGGCATCATGCTGTTCGAAACTCAAATTAAAAATTCTGATTTCTGCAGTGCCTGGCATTTCTGACTAGCACTTTAGTGACTAGCTCTGATCTTTTTACTAAAGAGTTTACATGACAGTTGCAATTTTAGAGGGAAAATAAAAATAAGCAAACAGCCTTTTCCCACTGATGTGGCTGTTTACAGCACAATGTGGTTGTCTTCCTCATGTTCATGATGAAGTCTTTTGTGGGACATTGAATTTTACTTAGAAGATATTTTTAAGAGAAATAGTTTTCAGGGATTTTCACTACAGCAGTTACTATGTTTTTAACAAATGGAATATGATGATCCTAACCAACTCTTTTTCCCATCCAGGCTGGTTGAGAAAATGCAGGTGGACATATAATTTTGAATTATTTTCCTCAAATTTCACTTACTGGTTGCCATCTAGCAACCAGAAAGAAATATGAGGCTTGTAAAGTATGGTAAAGCAGCCACCTTTGACAGACAAAAGGTCCAGTCCAGGTCATTTTCTTTGACTCCAATAAGATTTGACTAAGACACAAAGAGGCTAGTATACAACATTGAAAAATCTATCTTTGTTCTGAATGTAGTTTAAATTACTGACCCAAGACATTTTCTACAAGGTATTCTTGAAGATTTCGTGACCAATGTTGTTACTCCCATCTCTCTGAGATGTCTGTTAAATCAGGATAGATGCTTCACTCAGTTTAGAGAAAATGAAGTGCGAACACAGAGTGCAGGAGAGATTTATTTAAAGCACTTGTCCCTCTTTGGAAGACAAAGCAGTAGATTTAAGTTAAAACTGCCAATATGGATCATGCTGAAGATAAGCAACGTTGAAACCAGCACTGTCAGCCTTTTGCAGGCTTGTCCTTGGGCTTGTCTGAAGAGGTGGGAGTGTGGACAAATGGCTCGAAGATACTTGCATTGTTTCATTTTTTCAATTCTATAGATTTCTCCGTTGAAAAGAAATTACAGATAACCTCAGCCTTGATTATTTGTCAGAAGGTTATGGTTGTTTTGTGGAACATATCTCTGGAGGGTGTTTTTATAATGTTGATACCTCTTTCATTTGTTCAGACACTTTGCCAATCTTCAGGTCTGTGTGCTGAGATTCATGCTAAAGTGAAGGGCACTCCTTGCTAGAAAGAGCAGGTGACAGGAACTGAGAGAGGATGCCTGGCCTAAGCTGGGTTAGTCACACCTATTTTTGTTTGCACATGCAGGATCTGTAAGCATCGACCTATCTAAAATTATTTGAAGGAGACAAGTAGTCTTACACAGAAGTGAAGAAAGAAAGTCTATATTATCAAGCCAAGATTTAATCCCTCAAATTGGATTCTGATCTATGAGAAACTCATGGAGGAACTTGAAATGTCTAAAGTGATGGTATGAATCCTTAAACCTTTTGAATCATCTCATTTCCAGTTACATCCTTACTAGCCACCTGTCTTTGCTATCATCTGCTTCTCTTATCTCCTTCCTGCCTTTTAGCCTGTACCTCCTTTTTTTTTTTTTTTTTTTTTCAACCTGCCAGTTGCTCAGCTCTTGCCCTTCCCCACTTTATGTGCTGTTATTCAGTTCTTTTTGCCTTCAACATTTCCTTTTTCTATCCTGCAGAAACCTGGGAATAGGTGGTCAGGGCCATAGTGATTCGAGGAGGCTTTTTTATAGGTTAAACATGAGTTCATCAACATCCCTGTAAAACCTTTTCCTGTTACTCTGATGAAGCATGACTCATGACCAGTTTATATGTAAGCTGTGCTATCAGATGCAGGGCAGATCCCACAAGCTGATGGTTTATCATTGACTATTGCTATGGTTCCTGATGTTGCCTTGAAAGAATAAATTAAGATGTCAGTAACTAACTGCTTATCATTCTGTTGGAAAGGATGCTAACCCAGACAGTTTGGATGACTGAGACCTGTCTAGGTGTTGGCCTTAACTGTTCTCAATCTGTATAATGTGTGAAGGCAGTATATTATATGTTAAAAATAATAGAAGCTGAAATTCCACTATGTTAAAACCCTCTGAGATAATCTTCTGAGGAGGAGGGAATAAAGACAGAACAGGAAGAAAATGTACAGCAATATGATAACAAAACAGCATTATAAGCAAATTAAGGAACTTGTCTCCCATTCTCAATGTTTATGCCTTTTATTACTGAAATTGTCTGAAGATATATGTAACAACCAATTGGTTCTGTTGTATGAAGTGATGCTGTCAGCCAGGTTGATCTGATTGATCATAGGTCATACAATACAAGCAATGACATTTGTTTTAACTAATGGAGGGCAGAAACAAGAGTGTCTGTATCACATCTATGAATTTTATTATTTCAAGTTTTTATATGTCACTGCTCTTTTTATGATGTGCTTTTACTAGTAAGAGAGAGATTAAAGGCGATAAGAGAAACTACTCTGCCTCTGCCTTTTGACTATCATCAGGCTTGATTGGCCCCTGATTTACATGGAGTAGACAATTTTTAGTACTGAATGAATTTTAATATCTCAACACTTTATTCCAAATTCTTCTTAACTGGATTATTTTTTGGTGAGAAGTGTTATCTGCATAAGCATTCTAGTGAGTTGCCCTGGATCACACTGATTGCTGGCAATGCAAGACTTGCTCTAACACATCAAAGCTAATGTGAGACTTGGCTTAAGCAATAGTAGGAAGTAAGTTCTAAGTATTAAACATACCAAGCTCTTGCCTGTCCAGGAGACAGTATAACAGCTTGCTTTATTCATAACACCAAAGGAATCTCTCTGAATCTTAAATTGGATATCCATTTAGATTGTAGGGAGATAGTTAAATTGGAAAGCTTAGAAATATTGCACCCAGTTGTTTGTCCCAAAATGCATTTTATTCTGGAAACTCTTCCATAGTTATTTTATATTTGGACTTCTGTCCCAATATAAGTTGACACATTTGTATGTGAGATTTTTTTTCCCCTCACAATGGAAAAGGATATCCATTTTTCAGGAACCTCTGATAAAAGCTATAATTTAATCTGCAGTTTTGATAGCACCAGAAAGAAAGATTGAAACAAATATGATCACACTGTCTCCATTTCCTTACTGTGATCCATCAGTTCATTATGTCAAGGTCAAAGCTAAAACTTTTAACTCTTTTTATTTTACAAAATGGAAAATGTCAGAAAATGTCAGGATTAGGAACAGTGTTGACAGAATCAATGCTATGAAGCATCATTTATGAGAGCAGCAGAACATATAAATGCTGTGAAGTTCTTAGCTTTAAAAGATGAACATATTCTACCCTAACAGAACAATATGTACTTGCTTACCCTTACTAGGCAAGGTTTTATGGCAGCTTGCTTTGCTACCTCTGATTTAGATTTGTTTTGACTTCTCTTTTCTGGTGTTGGTAGTTAAGAGATCAATTTTAGCAGCCTTCTGCCCTTTGAACTTACTTTCTCTCAGAACTCAAGACAGTCTAAGAGGCTTTTCCCAGAACGCAGTGGTACTATAAATGAGAGCCACCCTTTGCCCATGTGTCTTTTTGCCTTGGAGTGTTGCTGCAACAAGAAGGAAAAAAGTTACATATTTTGTGAATGATGTTTTGTCTTGCTTTGTTGTGTGCTTGCAGATATTTAGTTGAATTACCAAATTTTTCTAGGTATTTTTTTGCAAAGTAATAAACCGACTTCAGTACGAGTGTACAGTAAACAAAAAGGCAAATAGTAGTGTGACTGTTCCTTTAATTCCATTAAGTATTTAGGCACATAGTTAATTTTATTTGGAATTACAGTGAGACCTTATCAAATTTTAAAATATCTTTCTCAATCAGTTAAATAAGTTAATAAATTGAAAATAGACAGAAGCAGCCCAGAATTTTAAACAGCAGAACTCATCCCTTGCCAGTCCCTGTACCACAAAATATTTTTAAACAGAACTGGCTGAAAACTAGGAAGGGTGGCATGGATCCCAGGAGATTTTTTTTTTTGGTAGTGTTTTCCTTTTTTTTTCCCCTCTCTTTAAAATTTCATCCTGATTTAATTATAATTGATTTGCTTAAATTCAGCTATTCATTAAGTTTCCTCACAGCCATAATGTATAACTTTGTCTCACAATAGTTAATGAGTTAAGCATTTCTTAGGCTTCTTTTTTCCATGCTGAGGCTTTTGTTTAGAAAATTAGACTTAGATACTGATCTAATTAAAATTTTCACTTAGTGGTTACAGTGGTCAGCTTTGAATCTTTTATATTCTGAATAACATGACATTTTAACTTCATGTTTTTGTATTGGATTGCCTTTACTGCTTCACACACATACGACCTAACCTCGCTCATATATTTCTCAAATCTGATGTGGCACTGTAGGATAGCTGTGGGAAGCTTGAGTAGTTACAGACTCAAAATGTAATTTAAGATATAATGTCAGGAATGGCACTAGTTGTGTGGGCTTTGTGAGAGGTACAGTGTGGGAGCTGCATACTGCATCCCTAGCTTGGGAACTACTTTTTAGTCTGAATGGAATGTTGACCACAGCCATTAATACAATACAGGAAAATAAGAATACAGGAAGAGATTGTTTTTTGGTGACGTGAAACAACTTCTGTCCCTATTTCCTTTTTTATATGAGCTGCTTCTGCTGCTGCCAAGCTCATAACTTCAAAGTCTTTTCTGTCTTTGTAAGCCATAATTTTGTGTCCTGGTTTCTATTTCCTGTCTTCCTAGCTACTCCTTTGCTGTTGTTGTTTGTATATCTGCCTATATCTTTTTGTTTTGTCCCAAGCAGATTTTTGTTCTTAGTGAATATTCAATCTTGCTTTGTAGCTTTATCACTAGCTTGTCTTTTATGGATTTATTAAGTTTGCTTTTTTTTTTAATATGACTGTTTTTCTTCAAAAGATACCTAGTTCATTCCACAAAAGATTCTTATACATATATGAAAGATTTTCAGTTTCCATGTTAGTATTTTAATTCTTGTTTATTCATCTTGTGATTTTATTTCTTTTCCTTACATTTCCATTTCAATTTACTTCTATGGCTTTAAGAATTCATTCAGAATGTGGGTTTGTACAAGATATCACAGCTTTAATCCATGGACTCCTGCTTAGGTATTTTCCTATTCCTACTGAAGACACTAATCTTCCTTTACAATAAAACATCTTAATAAGCTGCAGAAAATTGATAAGGCGATTTAATTGCCAGCACTTATGTATTTTCTACGTATAGCTAAAATCCCACCAAAGATGGTGTGCAAGTGGTACCAGAAGCTGTCAACTAAAGAACTAAAATAATGTGAGCAGATTAGCAAATACAGTACATAAAAAAAGACATCTTTACAGTGTTTCTTTTATTTATTCAACTTTTATAAATATCACAGTGACTGATAACTTGGTTTAGAAATTGAAGGAATAAAGTGAATGTGCCAACATTTAAAAAAACCCAAACAATTATATTGTCAGTCATTGTTTGAATTATTAATTTGAAAAAATCTTTTAAGAATATTTCATTGCATCTGTAAGGCAAAGAAACATATTTATAAGATTTATAAATTTGCTAAATAGTTATTGAGGTATGCATCAAAGAATTCTTTTGATTATTTCAGAATAAATAGTCCTAAATATTTCTACTTCTGATTTTATTGTCAAATGTTGGACTATTTGATATTTTTTATATGATTTCAAACCTGAGGCAAAGCAATTGATAAAAAATACCAACTTTTATCTTTCAAAGGAAGTGAATAGCTGTTGTGTCTGAGTCAGTAAAATGTAACTAACAAGTTGAAAAATAACATTAATGGGAAGAAATTCTAAAATTCTAATAATTTGTGGTTGTAACTCCACGTCCTGCAATACTTGCTAGATAGGACAAAATTACAGCTTCTGTTGAGAGCCACGGAAAGTTAGCTTTCAGTAGTTGGATAGAAGTTAATTAAGGTTAGCTCGACAATCAAGCAGTCAAATTACATATCAACAGAACTACTTTTCAAACAAAGAAAAAATCCTACTGTGGAAGTACTTGGAAAATAAAAGCAGAAAGGCATAAAAATATACAATGAAATACACACATTGTAGAAAAATCAAATACATCAATTATTGTAATATTAAAAATTCCCTAATTTTTTAAAAATGGAACACATCTGATACTGCCACTTCAAAGAGAAATGAGCAATAGAAATATCTAATCCATTCTAAATTTTCTGAAATAGGACAAGTTTCAAAACCAAGTTGAGGTAAATTGGAGGCATTTTTAGAGAAAGGAGTGAGAGAACCATTAAATATTCAATGGAAAGTACAGGTAAGAAAAAATAACAGCTATTTCAGATTGTCTTTTAGTGCAAAACTAAGTCTTATAATGAAATATTCAAAGCACATTCAATAGCTGTAACTCTGATCAGACACAGTCCCAGATCTCTCAATCGCTCTGCTGTTAACAATTAACAGGGTCAGGATCAAGAGATGCAAATAATAGAGAAAAACTCTTTAAAAGAAAAAAGATTTTTGCCATTGACTTCAGTGGGATGAACATTTCCTATCTAGTTCAATATATACCAATGCAGGCAATAGAAAATATTTTAAAACCATCATAGAAATACTGTGTAAGTATTAAAATTGATAAAATAGAAAGCGATCATTACTGATTCCCAGGTTTTTACTTGTATCTCTCATCCTTTCAATTCAAAGTCAAGATTATTTGCACATTTGTTATTAAAAGAGAACTCAGTATTCTGTTTCAATAGAGTGAAGTTGGTGAACGGAATTTTTTCACTTTCATTTATACAGATTTGGATATCAAAATGCTTCAAAGTATGCTGTTAATCTGTTACAGTCAAAATAATGGGTAATTGAAACCGAATGACTTTTTTTTTTTTTATCTGACTGCATCTAGCTATCAAACAAATTTTCTATTTCTTTCTATTAATTGTGAAATCATAATGACTTCAAAAGTCAGCGTCGGAACTCTGATAACCTAATCTCCATTGGACACTGTGACTGCATTGAATTGCGTTATCATTAGTCTTGTCAGCTCTGCACCTACTTTTATTCCCATAAGTTAATGGAAGATGGTGTATTTTTTCTGAGAATGTAACCTTTTTGAAGTTGTACAGGTAAGGTTGAGAAGACATAATTGTTTTGTAATAATGATTTTTCACTATTAGTTCCTTAGTTTTAGGAGCTGTTTCCTTGAAAGGCTCAAGTAGTTTAGAAAGTGAGTGGAAACGTGATGTCTTGTGATTTCTAAATTTTCTCACTTTTGTGGGAGACAGACTGAAGCAAAACCTGAATAATTTGGTTAGGCAAAACACCATCTGAGCAAAGGAGGAGTTTGGTTCGGGAGTCTGATCAGGCAGAGCTTATCTGTCGTCTTAAATGCTGAAAGCGATTGCACACACAGAGGAGTGTGCAGACATTTGTGGAAACCTGTCACATATCATCCAAAATGGTAATGGTCTATTTTAGCTGCAGTGACAGACTCCATCTTCATGTATTACGCTTCTGAGAGCTGCTGAAAAAAAAGAGTTGAGTGGCATTGGTGAGCCCCGCATCTCTGGGTAAACTATCTTCTCATGGTTGTACTGTTTATGTAGGAGGCCCACAAAGGACTTTTTCTGGTATAAGGCAGATGGAGAAAGAGTGAGCAGCAGCACAGCGGCAAGACTAGTCTCTCCATTCAGTAGCGGGGCTGGCTGCACTCATGTGCATAACCACTACTGCTGCTTTCAGTTGTTCTGAGGAATCACAATTTAAAGAGGAGAGCATGTGCTGACATGACGCTGACAGAAACATGCAGAGAAGCTCATGAGCAGTTTCCAGTTGATCAGTGTCTTGATTGGCTCCTATCAGCTTAGTTCAGTTTGAAGGGTAATACTATATCTTCATGCTGAGCAAGCAGTAGACTGAGCTCTCACATTATGTATTTGCTGATATTAATAAAGTTTATAAGACTTTATGGTAGAAGTACAGACATTTAGTAGCAAACATGAGATTGACAGTTCATATGGCTTCAGCTTCATGTGCTTTAGACCTCCAGAACAAAGGATAGGAAGACAATAGTATCTTATGGTAAGTGACAAGGAGAGTAGGCAGATATGTGAGATGAGAATTAAATAGGCACTGGTAAGGCACTGTGGGAAACATCTAATGGCAGTATGCTAAAGAGATCATATTTAGATACAATTCAACATATTTGATAAAAAGAACAAATACTTCATGAAACATGACATTGCCATACAGATATAGACAGGATATGTTTGTTTCATGGTAGACTTTAATCAATTTTTCCAAGACCATTTGCCTTACAATTTAGCGTGTTGCTTAAGTTCGTTCAGCTAAAATCTTGGTAAGACATGAATTATAAAGTGTGTTGATTTTTTTCCTGGAGGTGTTATTTAAAAGGTAAAAGTGACTGTGTTTTCTTACAAAGTATTGGAAAACAAAGGGATTCTGTCATTTGGCGAATATCAGTCTCTTGTCTACATGAAGTGCATTAGAGATCATAGCAAAGCGAACACTTAGATCATCAGCTTGACGCTGATGAACTTGTCTCTGCAAGGTTCTCTTTCTGCCTGTGCTTCTCTTTTATTTGTGAAACCTACAGCTGTGGTGCTTCACTTGTATTGAAAACCATAAAAAAGCAACAGCAAAGTAAAAAAAGCAAATCAAAAACATTGAAAGAGAGCACAAAATAGCTGCTATTCTGTTCCCTGGGCTCTCTGCTTAAGAGCTCTATTCACTTAAAACATTTTCCAGCTTCTGAAACACTTGATTAAAGTCAATTGGGAAAAAAGATAAGCTCTTAAAAGTGCTAATTTGTGACTCAAAACTTGAATAAGTCTAAATATGAAATTCTCTGTTGCTCTGTATTCATGATTATTGGGCTTGTTTAGAGAATATTTTAACATTTCAGTGCACACTTTGTGTGCCTACCTCTGCCTTGTGTTGTGTATTTTTTTTAAGACATTCATTAGTACAGTGTTGCAGTTCATCTACAAGTTCCCTGAACCTCCTTTCTGTCTCTTCAGATTTTAGAAAGTCTCCTTCGGATCAGAAGCCAGGTGTTTCTTTTCCTTAGTCTTTCTCTGGTCATAAAAGTCATACAAGTCATGGAGTTCTTGCTTGACCTCATGTGCTAGACTATCAGTCAAACTGATATTCCTGTTTAATTAATACGCTGTTTTTCTGAGGTTGTGAATGAAATTTAGGAATAGGACCAAAAGAGATTGCAATGTGATGGATGTGTGCAAACAGGCCAGCTCTGTGCTGAGAAGGTAAGAAAGGAGGAGGCTAAGCATTAGAAGCTACCTGTTTGAAGTTGTGACAGAACTAACTGCATTTTCCAGAAGCATGTTTGCTACTGTTGGAGCTGAGTGAAGTGATTTTTAAGGAATATACTCAGCATTCATAGCTTTTTACAAATTAAGATAGGTTATCTATCAGTGTCTTAACTACTTCATGTGTCAAACCTAATTTATTTTTCATACTGACGTCATCCTCCACATATTCTCTTCTTTCCTACTTTGAAGGTTATTAAATGTCTTCTAATCTAGTAATTTCTAACTCTCTTCTCTATTTTTTTCAAGAACAAAATTATCACTGCATATCTTACAGATAACCCTGCCTTGACTCTCACACTTCCCTTCTCCAGTCAACCCATTTTTCTTCTGGTGTATTTGTGAGAATCCTGATATTAACAGCAGTTATGTACTTGCCTTCAGAAGATAATTCAGTCCTTCAACTGACAGTTTCTAGTCTGCCCTTGGGCTGCTAATATAGTCATGTTGTATAATACATATATGCTTAAATAACAGCCTACAAGGTGAATGACAGCAGGCTTTGGAGCACTTGAAAGCCTTTTCAAAATCTTGAAAATGAATATTTAATTGTTGAGGCCTTAGACCCTATCTTCCATCCATAAGCATATCATGCGTGCATCATATAAAATTAAGAGCTGTTTCTGAAATGATTCTTAGTTATGCTGGACTTGGAAAGGGTTATGTTTATTTTCCCTTCATGCAATTGTAATCTCAAGTGTCAAATCTGTTGCTGTTGTGTTGGTGATGGTTTCAGAGTGCTTCAAGACTTTTGACATTTTAATTGTTACCGAAGCATTGGTGTGCCACTGATGCAGATGTGCTGGCACTTGAGATTACCAACTGTGTGCATTAAATCTCTTCCAGAGGCCCTGGATTTCCTAACTAACGCACACAATAAAAATAACTCTACTTTGGCAGTTTAAAGTAAGTAGCTGCTAGATTTTTAGTATTTTATATCCATCTTTATATACAAAATAAATAAAAATCATGTCTGAAATGACCTCTGAATTCACTCATGAGCAAAAGAGTTCTGTAACTGTATAAAGCATAAGCATTCTTCCAAAGAGGCTTAAGGGAACTGAAATAGCTGATAAAAGCTGTTAATAAATGAATATTTCAAACCAGTGCCAAATAACAAATACTTAGATGATACAGGCACAAATAAAAATGTTACTTTGGATGATGTTAAATTTATATTCATAACAAATTAATTCCAACAGTTATCTGTTTATGATAGGATTTCTGTTTGGATTAATAGTGCATATTTGACTTTCTGTTTTGTAATATTTTCATTGATAAAATACAGGACACAGGAAAGAACTGAGTACTTGAGGGTGTTATTGGGCAAAAGAGGATGCTGAATGTAAATTATACTAATGGAGCAATATGGGATATGAAAAGAAGTATCAAGAAGCAATCAGTATTTCAGAGGATTAAGTCTCTCTGCTAATCTGATTAACAGGTTTAAAGCCTTTTCAGAAATATGCATTTTCTTTAAACTGAGAAGTCAGGGTAGCTAAATTGCTTCATTTCCATTTCAGTGATTGTACGACACTGTTTAAAGGACTGAACTTCGTAGAAAATCAGCCTGTTAATTGTGTTGTTACAGCTAGAAGTGGAGAGTAATTGCTTAACACCTTAAGATATTGAGGAAAGCAAGCATCTCATAATATAAAATAAAATAAGAAAATCTATATGACCTCCATCCACTAAGAGGTAGCACAGAATCAGGAAACAAAAGCACAGACTAATAGCCTGCCATAGCTTACAGAACAACAAGAAACTGCTTGGAAGAGCAGAAAGGAACAGAAAGGCTTTCCTAAACAAGAATAAAGGTCAAAAAGCATAACAGCATCACAGGAATGGATTAAAAATAAAATAATAGTAATAAGAAGTTTTGAGAAGACACTTTTCGTATCATCTTAAAATACTAAAAAAAAAAAAAAAAGAGATGCTTTTAGAAATCGAGATAGCAAAGTGAATGAACTTAGGAATTGAGAATATCAGTATCACTTGTCCCTGATGTACTTTTGGGCAAAATTAATGAGACTTGAACAGTTTGATTTTATTAGTTCCTCCTTCATTTTGATAGTTAGATACAGCTGATTATGTTGTGTGAATGGTGCAATTCTGTGTCTCATGAAAGAGGAGCTAGCCAAGTCTGAAGGGTGTCCAACAGGCAAAGAGGCTATGTTCTTATACTTGAATGAATATGCTCTGACACATGTGCACTGGGTAGAGGAGGCAAAAAATAAGCCATGGTTCCAAGTAAATTAATTTCCACTAACCTATGTTTATCCACAGAATATGTATCTCTTGCTTTTGCAAAACAAATTTTTATACTGGAGACAGCTATGCCACAAAGATGGTCTTTGGCTGATCTTGCTATTTTTTTTGCTGTTTAGACCAACCATAAGATTTAATGCACTTCTTCAGTATTCAGACATGACAATCCCTAGTAATTAACTGTCCCAGAGCTAGATTATTAGTAAGCTATAAAAAAGTCTCTAATTTCCATCAACAAATGCAGTTTCCAGTCATTATAGTCTGCAAGAATAGCGTCAATTTATTTGAGATTTTCCTCTCCTAAGCATCAGTAGGAAGAGTTATTCCCATATGAATTTAGAAGGATGATTAGAAAGAGACTTTTTCAAGATGGCTTTAAAATGAAGCAGCCAGACATAAGAATGTAAATCATGTTCTATGGGAAGAAAAAAAAAAATAGATCAGGCTAAGAATGCAAATCATATTCAAGGGGAAAATTCAGATCAATATTAGAATCTGCCTTGTGTGACTGCAGTAGCATAAAATTATCTGCTGAGCTGCCTGTAAAAATGACAGTAGAGAGAAGAAAAAGATTTCAAGCAAAAGATGGCCTGCTGATAATTTGGCACAATTAAGCTAAATTCTAACCCAAAGTGAGGGTAAAATATTATATGAAAACAGATGCAGAATACTTCTGGAAAATGACAGGTACATTCTTATTTCATTGTTACAGTGAGATAGAATGCGAGATGTTAAAGAGGTGGGAAAAATAACTTGACTGGTATTGAATTCTTAGGCAGTGGAAGCCTGATTGTCAAATGTTCAATTAGGAAACAAGTCAGTGACCTCATTTTTCCAATGTAGCGTCTCTCTTTGAAAGACAGATCCCAAACTTTGTGAGATACATTCTAGGGAAAATTAATTCAGGAAAGGTTTTTGTTATGATTCATAATATTACCTGTAATTGTTAAGAATTTTGAGGGAGAAATTTTTAGAATAATAGGTATTGAACCAAAAGAAACAAACAAGTAACCATACAAACAAAACCCTACCTACTTCAGCTTTAATTTTCTGAACTGAAGCAAAGTTCACCAACTTCAGCATTCACAGACTTCTCAGCCTTCAGTTTCTGCAGATTCTACACATTTCTCAGGATTTTAGAGGATTTTTTTTTTTTTTTTGCTTTAGGATAGACGATCCTACAATCTTGAGAGCCTTAGCTTCCATTTCCCTGATGATTTTGATGATACCTTCTTTTTTTAATTCCTTGTTGGATACTAGATCCTAAGAATCCCAGTGCAAGGTTTCAGGTTCAAATTCCTTGCTTTAGAAGTGGACTCTATCGTCCTCCAGTTGTCTGCACAACATGATCTCTCTGGATAGGTTTGTCTCCCTCATTCTGGAGTAAAATATGTGATGGTACATCTCAAAGTTGGAAATTTGCTGAAATTAAGATAGTGCTATAAAACATCAGTTTTTTTTTACCACCTTGTGAGTTTTTTTAAAAAATTTGTGACCCAATACAATGTCAGAAGCTGTGAAGTTCAGGCAGTTTTGAAAGTTATACAATTTCAAATGGGATTTTCAATGTATTTGTCCAAAATTTTCTAGAAAAGCTGTTTTAAGTATTTGATGTGATCAGAGCAGAACAGATGAAAAAAGAAGCTTGTTCTTTGTATTGACTATCTATTGAGATGTCCTTGATATTATCATTTTAACATTATGACAGTAGCATAGTAATGGAAAAAGATAATTGTGACCTGTTCTGTGAGCATTCAGTGGTGGGCAGGCAATTTGCTTTGCTAATGATTAGTGAAAAATCATGGTCACAAGACACTAGATTAACAAGTGAACAAATCCTTCTGAATTTAGAAATATGATTTCCAATTTTTCTTTCATGGAAAATATTCAGATTCCATTATTTAATAAACCATATGACAAAACTACATTGAAAGAGGTTACTTCTGATGGTTTGAATATTGTATAAAGAGCAGGATTGTTAAAAGAGCATTTTGTTGAGCAAAAGGATGTGTTTTGCAATGATTTTCATGCAATATATGTGATACATTAAGCAGTGAGCCATAATACAAGGGAAGGGAAATAAGAATATCTAGCACCTCTGCAGTTCCACACTGCTTCTGAATGGTAAGCAATACTGGACTTACAAATTTACTGGAGCAACTATTTAAAACTTCAACTACAGACTTAGAATTGAAAATATATGTTTTAAAAGCTGTTTTTGCTTCATAGCACATTGGTGCTCCTTTTCCCTGTTTATTTGGTGGCTGACTCACTTCAAAATTTCAGACTATGGCATGTGCAGGGCATGGTTGGAAAGTGGTAGGAAACAGTGAGTTGCCTGTCTTTGCTTTCTTTCTCGGACCTTTGGTTTTAGAAGACAAAAACATGCATATGTGAAACCTTGTTTAATTTCTCTATATTGAAAATAAAGACTGAAATGCATGTTTGGATAAATAAACCTAGGGAAAGCTGATAGGTGATTTTGTTTGAATTCTTTTGATTGCAGCAGAAATCAAATTTGTTTTGCTGGAGGGCAGCTTACCAAGCAAAGCACATTAAATCACTCTGCTTCCAAGGGAGAGTGAAGCAGCAGATATATATCTATGCTGGAGAGGTAAGATGTATGTTACATGCTCATTACACATATTTATGTCTCTGCTGCAAATTGAAAAGTATTCATGAATTTTATATATTTTAAAAGTGTTTCCAGGTATGCCTTTAGCTTTTCAGTTAAGTCTGAGCTTGTACAAACTGCAGATTCCCTCCATGCCTGCTATACTGTTTAATTTTTCACCCGTCAAGAGGTTGTGGGAGTTTCACTGCAAGACAGTACTATAGAGATGGCAAGATGCAGCCAAGCATATTAAAGGCTACGTATTCTGTGCTAATGGCACAAACAGTGACTGTCAGTTCTTTATAGCATGACTCCTGGAAAGTGTCCGATCTTATTTTGTGTAAATTCATAACATCTTTGTAGCTTCACATTTCATATAAATGTGGTAGGACTTATTGCCTTGTGTTGTCTTGTTCCATGGCCGTTAGTCTCCAGCAGACCTTTAACAAGAAAGCTGCTACACAATGTGCATTTTCACATTGAGAAAAGTTTTACTTTAGATTAGCAGTGATAGTACTGAAGGGATGGGAATCACCTCATTTGGGTCAAATTTGCCTTAGGTCTCTTGCCTTGGACAAGTCTGTTGTTTGGACAGAAGTCTCAGCACAAATACAAACAAACATTTACTTGTGATGTGAAGAAGCTAGGAAATGCTTGGCCTGTACACTCCTGGCTACATCTTCTACTGTACATACCAAACACCCATAATGCAATCATATTACTTCTGACATAGTGAGAGCAAGTTGCTTTAAGTTCCTGTGTCTCCTAAAGAGCAGCTTGTCAGGTACTACAGGGCGTGATGGAAAGTGGACACAGATGAGCACTGCAATATGGATGCATTCAGTGTAACACACTTTGGAGACCAACCGAGAGCTTTGCTCTTCTTGCTGATCATGATGATAACTCTCTGTAAGCTTTATGGCATGGAAGGAGTATGAGAAGAGTAATGCTAAATTTCTGACTAAGGATTATACTTTTCTTGGTAGTGAAAGCAGTGGTAGGAGGAACTGATTCTTTTAAAATCCAGAGAAAGAACTCAAAGCTCTTTTTGCTGTGCATTTACTGCAGCAAATACAGTAAAAAGTGAGAAGATGCATACCTTGAGAGGAAATATGGCAGAAGCAAAGCCTTGTTTCAGCTTACTAAGTCTTGAAGGTTCAAGAGGTTTTAATCCCTAATGAGAAATATCAGCTCTGCATTTCTCTAGCATATTGATATGATTTATAAACTGTACCTAGATCACTGATTTTTTTTTTTTTTTTCTGAAGAAGAAAAAGGTTTTGTGGAGAACAGTGTCATTGATTTCAGTGTCTCAGGCTGCCTCCTGGTGACTACAAATAGAAAAGACTGATATCTGCACATTCATACAGTTGATTATACTATCAGTTGATGGTAAAACTGACCCTCTGTGGGTGCTCTAAACTATTTCTTTGCATGTGCAACTATTAGCCTTGTAACTGGCTCTTCAATAATTAATATTATTAATGTGATCTGATACCTCAATGGTCCATGCTGATTAGCATACTGTTTTCCCATTGTCTTGAAAGATACTCTGGAATTTTGTTTTGCTTTTCTAGACTGCAGCAATGAAAGAAATAATGAAAACATCTCCAGTAGTCATACAAAAATTAGACAATCTCAATCAAATTAGTGATAGAATGTCTTTAGGCATAGACCCACTGCATTCTGTCTTTGGAGCAAAGATTTACGTTTTAAAAAGATCTCTTATGCTTCTGAAATTTTAAGTTTTCCAGTTTTTTTCTCTCAGTCTATGGTAAGCCAGATGTTCTTCCAATAAAGTATTGGACCACAGTCTGTCAGGCTCATGTAAACAAGAGGAGACTAGAACCCAGAGTCTTTAAAATCTTTTTTTTTTCTAATTTTCTGTAAGTATTCAGAGGAGCAAGATTACACTGCAAATGTGGGCAAATCCCTCGATGCTAGCCTTAGGTTATTTGAATTCAAGGACTCCTCCTTTCTTTACGAACAGTCCTGAGTAATATATTTACAGATGAGGTGTTACTTTGAAGTCAAGATCTTGTCGTTGATCAAAAGCATATAGTTTCCCTCATGTCTCTCAGAAAGAGATAGTAGTTATATCACACTGGTGTGGGTTTTTTTTAATGTTTTGGACAGCAAAAATGACATTTACATGAAACAGTAATCCTGGGAATGTATGAGATAAGACAATTTCAACTACGAGTTGAAACTACAAGTTGAGTCTCACAAGCAGACTTTAAATCAAGCAGAAGTAATAGCATGTCATATTCACTTTGCCTCCCTTACCTGCTGTTAATTAAAGTAGTGATAAAGGAGGTCTGTCAACATTAATATGATGAAAAGTAAAACATGTGTTTAAATTTTTCTAGATGAAAGTACTGTTAATCAGTATTACAGAAAGAAAGGTTTTGAGTAAATGCTCTTAATTCAGCAAGCTTATTTAAGAAGTGTAAATATACTACAGTAGAGCTTTTTAATCCACATAGGAAAAGGGCATAGAGACTGACAATGCAGTATTTTTTTTCATTCCTAAGGGGGATTGAGAAGGCATATTACAATTAAAAGAAAAAACGCTTGAGAACTGGCTTGCTTAGTCTTTCTAGTCACTCAGGGCACTAACTTTATCAGGACTGTGTATTTGGATCAATGATAGAATCTTTCTGGTGCTTTTATATTGACTAGCCATGGATTGTTATATGATTTTAAAAATGTAAACATGAATGTGTCTATCCTGGGGGGAAAAAGGTTATGTGAAATATAATATGCTGTGTACACACAGCAAGGCAACACTATTGAGGTATCTCTGTAAATATTCCTTTTAATAAAGTGTTTCTAGCTTTATTGTACAGCATGTACTAGACTTGAATATGTGGATAGGCCAAGCAGTTCTTTATGGACACGAGTAGTGTTGTCTTGGCAAGCAGTGGGAATAAGTTGCTCTGTTTTTTTGTTTTTTTTTTTTACAAAGGCAGGTAGCAATAGGACAGACAGTAAAGGATAATGGTTCCAAACTGAAAGAGAGTAGGTTTAGATCAGATATAAGCAAGTCCTTCACTGTGAGGATGAAACACTGGAATAGGTTACCCAGAGAGCTTGTGGCTGCCTGCTCCCTGGAAGCGTTGGATGGGGCTTTGAGCAACCTGGTCTAGTGACAAGTGTCCCTGCCCATGGCAGAGGGGCTGGAACATGATGATATTCAAAGTCCCTTCCAACCCAAATCTTTCCACAATTCTATGATTTTATTGTTTTATTTTTGTGGCATATTAATTAGCATCAACAGTTTTTAAAATTACTCTTTTAAGCAATAAAATCTTGTTTACCAAGATCTGTGGTTGGCAGAGCTATCGAATAAGTTATAGCACAAACCACATTGTAACACAAAGATTGCCTCATCCACGTATCATGTCTCTTTGAATATGTGTTGTAATCATGCAGTGCCCATGAAACACCTTACGTACAAAAGAAGTGTTAGGATGCTATTTACTGTCTTTGCATAAAGTCTCCTAATGTCCCCTAGTATCTCTAAAGAAGCAAAACTAAATAAGCGCCATGTGGCTACTTAGAAGTGTATTGATAAACCATAATACCAGAGAATGCTTGTAGCCATCAGGAAGCAGTAGGTTTGGATATCTACATTGTGCCAAGTGCATTACCCTTTCAAGGAAATTATGTGCTGCTATAGGTGCTAAACAAGAATGTCAATCTCAGTCCATGTCCCAACCAGCTTTGTAGTTTGTTTGGCAAGAGCTCAGGTTCACACATGAGCTTCTCTCCTGTCCAGATTCTAGGCTTAAACAAAAGTCTAGACAAAAGTGCTTAAAGAACTTCTGTAAGGAAAAGAATAATAAATTATTTTGACAGGTAACCTTTGTCACTCAAATTGGATTTGTTTAATCTGTAAATCAAACTGCTAGCTCAACTTTACACATTATACATCATCTTTACAATATGAAGTCATACAACCTATTCAATACCTTTTTAATAGTTAAGTACAATTACAAATACTTAAAATACTTAGAGTTTTGTGTAGTTTAAAAAAATGTTGTGGGCATCCATGATCAGTTTGATCTGAAATGAGGTTAACTCTCTGGAGCTGTGAAGCACAGCTATGAGAGAGGATAGTTTTGGCTAACCAAAACTATCAGAGGGAGCATAGAGAGCATAGTGTGATTTGAATTCTAACAGCAGTGTTTTTGGATTTTTTTTCTGGACATTCTCCCTTATGTTGGCTTACTACTGCTTCCAGCAGCCTGCCTTAGATCCTATCCTTCCCAGGATCATCTCCCACTCTTTGTAATGCTTTCAGTCTTCACTTCTTGAATTCTGTGTCCTAAGAACTCCATAAAAAGAATTGAAACAAAGAAAAAGTAAGATTGTTTGGGTTTTTTCGTATATCTGATTTGCAACACTCACAAGATACTTCTGGTTTTCACCATTTTTCTTTGCTTCACCTGGCCTTTAAATTTTGCAGTGATAACCACCTGTTGGTCTAGGTCTACATCATACCTAGCATAAGGGAGCACTCATCTTTGTTAATTTGTAATGACATTGTTATATTTTCAATTAGCTGAATGGGAATGTCATCATTGTGAATTCAGAACTGAATAGCAAGAGGTATCGTTACTCCCAACTACAAAAGGAAATGAAATCTCAAAACAAGCTCTCTTTTGTTGTTTATCTTTCTAAATAATTCAAAATAGTAATTTTTTCTTCCACCCTACACTACAGTCTTCCCTTGAGAGAAATAGGAAATGAAATAAGTTATCCATAATGTCAAAAATCAAGATTCAAGTAAAAAGCCTAGGAGTGTAAGGTTTCAGATATACAAGAGTGCTTATGGACCTTCAGTATGCACTTCATAGGCAGAGCACACAAACTTTCACTCCAGAGATGTAGTCACCTCTACAACTTTGTCATAAGAATTCACAGCTAAGAGAAATAGCTTTTTTGATATTTTCCTTTTCCACATCAATCCTCTGTCTTTGTTTTTCTTCAAATGCTGATTTCTTTATGCTTCTGGTGCCCTGAGAAGTGCAGAAATGTGCACTGTGAAAAGAAAACCTTGGAAATATTTTAACAAAGCAGCTTTGGTATCTCAAAAACTTGCCCAAATGTATAGGAACATATACAATAAAAATACTGTCTTTGCATTATTAATAATGCTATCAACTGAATAGCATAATGCGAGAACCTTCTTCCAAAATTAATTCTTCCTTCTATAAAAATTAAATCAGGCTAAGTCTGTACCAATTCAGTGGAGTCATATGTGCCAAATTATTTCTTACTCCAGTGTAATTCCTCATGTAAATTGTCATGAACTTTATATCTCACCCTCCCATTGGTCTTAAAACAAAAATCATCTAAGGTTTGTCATAACTGCAGAATGGTGTGTGGGTATGTCCATCCATCTCTATACAATATTTTTTAAAAGACAGACCAAATACACTTCAAATGTCAATTAACCCATTTTTTAAAATTGGACATCTCAGACTCTCTTAACTATTTAAAAAATGCATGTTTGCAGGACTCTGTGGCCTGTGCCTATCTGATGAGGACTGGTTATTTCTGTTCTACTTGTCATCTTTGAAGAATGATATATGGAGTCTTTTCTAAAACGTGAAAGGTTTTGGAAAGGACACAATGCATTTACATTCAACAGGATTAGATTTCTTTTGTGTCATTTCTAGCAAGTGTATTGTTACAAGACACATGCTGGAGAATGCTTAGTGACCTACGCACACCTTGAAAATTAGTACAAGGCAAATTAGCAGAGTCACAGAATTTGCCAAGGGCATTCTTTTTGAAGTGTTTAGAGAATTAATAAAAGGTGTTCATTGTAGATGATTTATGCATAACATGTAAAGTCAGTCAGTGTTGTTCAGTTAAAAATCCCGCTGTCACGGGCACGTACTCTGTTCATGTCTATAGACAGTCTTAAAAATTGCTGGGTTTATAAAATAAAGCTGACTTGCTATTTAAATTCATTGCTTAATTTGATACTTATTTCAGCATCCGGAAGGTTTAAGAAGAACCACTGTTTTGGCCCTCGGGCATTTCCCTTCCCTGCTTAGGAGTGCCTACAGCCAAGTACTGACTTGGTTACAAATGTGAAAGCACCGTTTGTGTGAATACCATAGATAGTCGTATTTCTGAGGAATGAGAAACAATTCTATGGCCAATTCTCATGATACTTATTTTAAAAACAGATCAAACATGGAAACAGCATGGGAAAAAAAATCAAAGATGACTTTCCTATTTAATATAGGCTCTTGGATGGGGTAACCATCCAGAATTAGATATCAGAAGCATAATCCCTTTTCTTTGCAGAGTGAAACATTATAGACTTATGATACCAGGGGAAAAAGCTGGCTCTTCTAGTTCATGCTCTGTTATATAAAGTACTCAGCTGATTAATCTATGGGAGTCAGTAATCATTTGACTCTGGATATCTTGTTCAAATGTTTTTTTTCAGTGATTTATGAAGTCCTTATCGGAATTCAAAAAGCACTTCACGAATCAACCGTGAGCTTTAAAAAAAAAAAAATTAGCAGTAATGAGCTCATTTCCATAGAAATAGGAGTAGGCTCACTGGTGGGTCAAACTGTTTTCTGCACTTCCACTTTCCAGTATTTTCCTCAATTCTTCTCCGTTTATTTCATGCATCATTATCTTCTATTTTCTGTATTTCTAAACCATACTGTTTGGCTTTTTGTTCTCTAGCCAGCAACTACCACTTCAAGGTAACTCAATATGGTGGCAAAAAACTGTCACCCATATTTCAGTCAAGAAAGTTTAAAATTCGTTGTCATATTGAAAGCCATTATTCATGAAAATTTCCTCACTAGATTACAAATCATAGTTTGAAGTAGCATTGAGCCAAAATTTATAATGCATAAGCCTTTCCATTCCTGATGGATTAGTAATGTCTTTTAATGATATTGCATTTGTATTATTTCAATTTTCTTTTATGAGACATCAAAGAAGTAACAGGATGTATCTTTCATATTCCAGACATACCACAATACTTTAGTGTTTTCCATTCCTTCAGATTCACTGCTAACTAAGATGAAAGCTAAGGTCTTGTGAGCAAAACCTAAGCCATCTGAAAAGAAATAGTATCCCTTTGAGGTTCTCAATTTTTTGGAAAGAGAGTATTGCTTACCGTTTTGTACACCACATCATAAGACATATTTTGTCAGATTCCAGAGAAGTAATGTTGTGGTCGCATTCAACAGGCCAGTGTAGAAGGTCACACACTGGTGCTGGAGATGTGCAGAATGTTTTGTGGGCTCATATCCAGGAGACAAGGAACAAGAATGAACATTTTATGACTTGAAATTGCATACACAGAGTTCCTACTGAAGGCTATGCACATTATTAAGGAAAAATAGAGAAGTTTGTAATAATCAGAAGAGGGAACTGGCCTGTGAATGTACGGGATTTGGTTGTCCATATGCATGTGTTGGTGTATCTTTGTGTGTCTGCCTGATGTAATTGTAAGACAAGGTATAAATGTTGATGTTAATCAACATTTGATCTTTCACAAGTGGCTAATATGCACCTTCATAATGAAAAAAAAGAAGCTGGTCTCTGTAGCTCTACATCATACAATAGAAAACCTTGTGATCCTGGAAAACAAAGGAATTGAAATAGGAAAATAAAATTATTGAAATCCTTTATATGAAAGGAGAAATATCTCTTCAGGAAGTATGCCACTTTAAAGGTATGACTTGTCCCTAAGTTTCATCAGGTGAGTCCATGTCCAGATCTGAAGATGAAATACCAGTTCTGCACGTATTAGAGTTATATATCTCCTAGGATAAATACTGTTGAGTTTCATTGAGTTTCATTGGTTAAAGGGAGAAGAGAATTGTGTTTCTGCTGAAACTTGCATTCATCTCAGTTCTGGAACAGGTGGGAATTGTGCGCCAAAACAAATGGCTTCAAAAAGGAAAACAAAAAAGGGTTCTGGAAATAGACTTTCTAGTAAAGATGGTAGAAGTGTGGCCAGAAATTTGTATAGAGCAAAGAGATGTCATGGAGTAGGAACAGGAGGCTAAAGCATATGAGATTAATCTCATTTTTGGGAAGCATGGTGTTTTCTAAATGCATCTTATAAGTGGCATAGTGTCATTCACTTTTTCCCTTCATTAAAAAAATGAGTCTCGTAGTCTTCCCTTTTTCTTCTTTTTGCCATATGTAAGCATATATCAAATGAAAATTTGGTACACCATCTTCTGTATCACATTTTCTGTGAGAGCAACAGTCCTGGGACCCATAATATGCATATTTTAACAGTAGGCAAAAATGCAAATGACTTTAAAAAGCAATTAGACAAAAGCACAGAGCATAAGGTCATTAGTGACTATTAGACCAAATGGACAGGGTAAAGCAGTAGGTTTAATCTTCTCTGACTAGTGATTGCTGGAAGCTGTCTGGAAAATACTTTAGAGCGGGGTCGCATGGTACGAGCGCCATTTCTTGCACTCTGTTGTGATGTATCTGTGGTGAAAGGAGGTCAGCTAGGCAGTATTGGAGGAGCAGAACTTTTGCATGTAGGAAGAAAGATATACCAAAGACCCCCTTCCTTATTATATGTTAAAATTAAAGGTAAACCTTTATTGGAAAAGAAAAAGGAATCTTACAACATATATTGGGTAGCACACTCTCACCTGTTATTTATATGAGACAACTCTACCGTCCTTCTCCTGAAAAGTGGTATCTAGTTTTGTGAACAATGGTATTGAAAGCAATGGTAGTGCATGTGTAATGGATTGAAAATGAACACATCCAGTACAGACAGTGAAATGCAACAGAGATAGTGAAATCTACTGCAGAGTACAGAGGTTTTGATAATTGATTTCCTGCTCCCTTTAAGGTATCTTAAGTAGAGATGGCAGTGAAGAACATTTACTGGTCTTTTTGTGACGGAGATTTTTACTTTGCCTGTTAGAAAATACAATTGACAATGCACAGGATATAAGGTAATGTGGCAATGCCAACAAAACGCAACCCAAATAGTTTTAGTCTTGTTTCTGTTTTGCCACTTGAGGGGTATTCTGTTGGGACAAGAGTAATCATGCAGACTTGCTATAGTTCTTCCAGGCTCCTCCCTGCTGCTGATCAACCTGGGTTTTATAAGAGAATTCAGGAGCTCTCCTGTTAAAACTTTTCAATGACTAGTTTTCTGGTTAATTTTCATATGATTTTTCTGACATTGATCTATAATGTCATTCTTCTGTGGAGGAATTATTGAGGAGCCTTTTTGAGAACAGATGAAGGAAAGTTTCCTTAGCAACAGGAGTAACATGGAATGCTGAAAAGCTCTCTCGTGACTCTTCTTGTTTCTATACAATGAAAAAGACTTTTTTTCTACTTTTTTAAAAAAAATGTTTCGGTACAACGTATAGTGTCAGACACACTACCTGATGTTTTTCTGCCTACTTTCAATTTTTCAAACAAATGAAGTTAAAAAACTAGTAATCCTTCAGGCATCGTTCAAGTAATTCTCTTAGTATGCCCAATTCCTTCATTAATTAATTTGCAAAAGCCTATTAGCATATAGCAAAAAAAAGAGCGTGATTTAGCCTGACTCGTATCCAAGGAAACGTGTATACTTAATAACTGATATAACACTTTGCACCTCTGTAGCACTTCTCCAGCCATGACTTACCAACCTGGAGGAGTTTAAGGCCAGATTTTTAAATGCATTTAGACATCTACAGATGCAGATAGGTGCCTGGAGAGTTTTCAGAAAGTGATTCCACTAATCCACCAGTTATCTACTAGCTCTTTTGTGAGAGACAGCAAAATACTGATTCCAGTAGTGCTGAAGATTAAGAAAAAACACAATAAAGCTTTCGAAGAGTTAAGAGAGAATCCAACCTTATGATTCCTACAACTGTGCTTTAGTGACTAACTAAAATTCCCTAAGAGGCAAGACTGCAATGTAGGGAAAAAAAAAAGAGAACATTTTGTTCAAAGCCTACACTTGAGTGGTAAGACATCATCTGGCTGTTGTATTGCAGATGTAGCTCACCTTAAAGCTGTGCTCTGGCTCAGTCTTCACTGTTACCGTGACCACTTCATCACTCAGCCTTCCACTATCATGGCAAGGGACAAACACTGAACTACAAGTCTTGTGGGGCAATAAATCTATTTGCTGGCACTAACTAGGAGCCACAACATTTTAGCTCCTTTGATAACTGAGTCCAGCTCTACCTTTAAAGTATAGCATCTGAAGGGTTTGGTTTCACTTTTCCTGTTGGATTTCACTGCCCTCTATAAATAACACTCTTAGCTTTTGATTTGCTAAGACTAAGCATGCCAAAGCTTTTATTTTCTGTGATAGCTTCTCCATCATTCCAGTATTCCTTGTCTCTGCTTGTTTTGGTTTGAATTCATCTTTCCAGAATGTGGGGTTAAAGTGCATTAGGACTGCAGTATGGAAAAAAAGAAGGAAGAAAAAAAAAGTTTTAGGTCCTCAAAAAGTAACTTTTGCTGACTTCTCAACTGGATGTTAGCCAGAAAGGTTTGGTGTTAGATCTATGAAAGGAATAGTTTTCTTTATCCCTGGAAAAGGAGTTTTAGTCTCAAAATCTTGTTGGCTAAGTTCTTATTTTCTTTGTGTTTTGCAGCATAGGCAACATAATATGTTAAGGGAAAAAAAGTATACTATGAATTCAAAATCAGCAGAATGTTAAATAATACTTTCAAAGCAGTATTGCTAGCCGAGGGTGTGAATTCAGATATGCTATTCTATAATTTCATTGATACTCTCAACTGGGAAATGACAGTTTAAAATTTCCTGCTGAAGCTGAAAATATCCATTAGAAAAAATGTCTAGTGCTGGAATATGACTGGAAATTAGTGGGCATATTGGTTAAGAAATATAAACAAAGAAAAAATAAGATATTTTTTTTATGTGAATTCTTTATATTATGTGTTTTTATGCCAGTTTATATTTCCAAAGGATAATGTGTAAAAGCATTTTAAAAAGTAAGTATACTTCATTATATTTTCTTGTAGAGTATACATTTATTTGTACTTTTCACTATTCAATAACAAAATGGTGTAACAGAACGTCATTATGGTCAGAAGACACTTAATTGTAGCGCTAGTTTAATTTCCGTGAATGACTTACAACCGTATCATTAACAATACAATGCATTTGATATTTTTACATGTTTGTGGGGTACAACACTGAAGTATATTTGCCAGTAACTGACAAACTAAATTATGGCTCAGAGAACAGAAAAAAACTGTTCTATTTCATTGTTAGGTGATGAACATTGAGATATATAAACCACAGCAATAGAACATTAGAGTGTTTTACATTGAATCTCTCATGACAAGATGACATTTTCCACCTGTTAGAAAAAAGTGATTGCACACCTGCTAAATCTCAGATAATACCAGAATGAGAGCATCGTGGTTAGAATTTCACCTTATAGGCTTAGTTTTTTTTTTTTTGTTTAGACATTGTGTATGTGTGTGTGCGTTTGGCAGCATTCTGTAGCTACTGCCTGCTGGTATTTCTGATGTGCTCACCATTTAAAGGAAGAGACAGGCATCTTGAGATAATTGTTTTGAAGACTGATAAATAAGGCTTGAGGATATAATGGAACTCCATTTTCCCAGGAAGTGAAACAATTGAGAAGAACTTGGCCTGCTGATATAGCTTCTGGATTTTCATCAAGTCCCTCTTCCTTGAAAGCTCCTTTTCAAACATCCTCTATGAGCACTGACTGTGCACGTGTGGTGGTGTGCAAAGCAGGGATAGCAATGCAACTCTATGTGCTAAGGAACTGAGCAGTGTCAATTAAAGCCATCCTACAGTACTTACTGAGGTGTTATTCGTGGTGCACAGTAAACTATGCATTTAGTCTTTCCAAATTCTTTCCAAATTTCTCAAGTGGAAAAAGAGGAGCACTGCATAACCCCAAATATCATGGGGAGATCTCCTGAGAAAATGTACCTCTGAAGGGAAGCCAAAATCACAGGAACAGTGCAGCAAGCTTTGGAAATAAAATATGACACATTAGTTCTGAAGCAATTCTGTGGAAAATTCTTGGATGAAATTCCTTGGACAGAAAATTCCTTTTGATATAAGTAAAAAATTAATCCTAAATTAAAGCCCCATAAGCTTACTGATTTCGTATCTCATCTCTAGCTGTCAATGATTCCAGAACACACATAGTACTTTGCTTAGGCTCAGCAGATTTTCCACCTCTTTTAATTTATTTATTGCATATGCCATAATGCTATCACTAACCTATGAAAGTCACCACTAGTTTATGATTACCTAATGGCCAAGTTTATTTGCTTCAGACATGCTGAGCCTCTGCATTAGAGCTGTAGGAACTGCTTGTGTCACAGCTTTTGTGATTAGGAGCTATTGGGATTTCACTCTTGTCCCTGCTGCAATAAGGATGGCTTGGGGATGTGTCTTCTCTGTAAATGTAGGCTTTTGGACAACGAGGGAGTCTTTTCTGGCTACTAGCAATGTGCTATGTATTTCATGTACATTTGCTGTTTAGAATGTGCTTCTTGTAAGTAACCAAGCACATTTACACTGGTTTCTTATCAGGTTATTTGACTAGCATGCTGAAGAGAGTAGGATGTGTTAGCTGGAGTGTCTGACTAGACTCTGACTAGAAACTTCTAGAAACTACAAATTTCTAGAAACAAGAAATTATTTCACTGAAAGACTACAGGTTATGAATGGAGGAAGGTATTTGTCAAATTGTATCAAATTTGGCTGATAATTTGGCCAAAATAAAGTACAACTTACCTCAAATTTTGCAATTTCAATAATCCTTCAGGGTTTTTTTGCATTTGTGGTAAAAGCAGAAGGGTAGACTGGTGTGATTTGCACATTCCTATGAACAGTATTTGGATGGTTTACTGTGTTACCTGCTTTACCTCCTGGCTTTGAGCTCCCCTAGAGTTTTTTTCCTCTGATAATGGCTTGTCAGGAGGTAGAGCTTTTGGAGGGGTGCTGGGGTTTGTGGGCACGCCTCCCTCAGTGCAAGTACCAGGCTGCCACCCTGCCCTAACCAGACTTTGCTTTCAGTCACAGCTACTGGGGATGTGACTGTAATCACAAACCTGTTACTTTTTATATTAAACACCTTGTTTTGTTCATCCTGGAATTCCTCTTTTGCATTTATTTCCCCATGTTGAGAAGCTGGGCGCCCACCCTCATCCACCCTCCTGATTTCAGGTGGTGATCACCTGTACTGTCTTGCAGCTGTGTAAAATTTGGTCCCATCCCCATACCAGAAAGCCCAATTCCTTTCACATGTGGTGATCCTTAGATGAAGGTGTTTGCAGAAGTCTCTGCCCTTCATGTCAGGAGAGCAGCAGCCTCAAAGCTGCTATTCCCCTCAGTGGGACTGTGCTCCCCTTTGCAGGCCTCCCAGAGCCCAGCCTGCCGCTGAGGTGGTTCTTAGTGTGCATCTTCAGCATCTTCAAAGATGGTAAACCCAGTTTCTCTTCTTGCCTGAAGCTGGTATGGAAACTTAGCAGCAAAAGTCTTTCTGTTGGTAATGACTGTGACTTCCATCAGCTCAGATGTTACAGCAGATGAGTCAGGGCGATAGACACATCGGGATGGTGATGTCTGTGAAGCTGTCTTCCTCAAGGACACCTGAGGACAAGGAGGAGGTCTGGACTTCTCTCAGACTTTTGATGTTTATTGTGGTTTTTCCTGCATGTGCTGTGCCAGTCAATCAGCATGGCCTCATAGCTCAGAAACTGGTTTTTTTTTTTTCATCTTTCTGCTGCTTCACGGCAGTGTGTGTGTACTGGATGGGAAGACAGATCCTGTCATGCTGCTGCCACTCATGCTGCTTTCTTCATGGTGACCTCTTCTGTCTTTGTGTCACTGCATGGTAAGTATTACTTATTAATTATATTGACAGCAGCAACAAAAAAGTGGTGTCTTTTTGTTTGGTTGTTTCTTTTTGGATTAGAATATAATATCTAGCTTGACTTATTGTGCATAGAAACTGATTGCTGCACATTGTGCTATCAAATCTTGATAACTGTTTTCAGATCCAATAGCTAGCACAGGCAATTTAGCTACAAGAAATGTATACTTCTGGTAGCATATTTCCAATAATGTTTAACTTATCTTTGCATAGTGTATACAAATCCCTTCAAAGGAGAACAGGTGCAATACAACAGTTGAATGAAATGTTCCTCTGTATTTTGCTGCCCCTGAGGAAAGTGAATAGGTTGTTCCCAAAGCTCTGGTGCTGGCCTGAGTTAGCAGGGAGACCAAAACATTTGTTTCCCTCAACAACTTGAACTGCACTGAAACTGCTGGTGACTGCTGCCCACTAGTGTCAGGGAAAACTGTGGGTTTAGGACCTTGCCTTGGTGAATTGTGACATTAGTTTGGCTTGAAACAGAAGCAATCCAGGTAACTTACAGAGCAAGATGCCTTAGAAAACCGTCTTTTCTCTCAAGTCCAGCTCACAAAACTGAATTTTAAGTGTTTTGTTTTGTTTTTTACCTAAACAGGGAAGCACATGTGGATTCTTCAATCTTTAGCTGGGATGGCGTGTGTTATGCTCCTGCTGTAGGTTTTGAGGGATTTTTTTTTTTTTTTTCATTTTAAAGCATTATCTTTCCTATTCTAAAATGCAATAAAATACTTTTTAATAGCTACTGTGTTAATGCTGGAATTAAGTTGTGGATCAAGGTAAATATCAGAATCTAGGTTTTAAGAGTTCTCTCTGAAGGATATGAAAGTGCAGCAGAATCAAAGTGTAACTTGCAGAAAGCTTTTTCAGCCATGTCTGTCTATTACCAAGATGCCCATAAGATCTGCAGCAGGTAGAGACAGGGTTAGCTGTCTGGTGGCCCAAGGGAAGGGGAGGTAGCAGAAAAACACTGGATAAAGCACACTCTGCTTCTCGGGGCAAGAAGGCTCTGTTGCAGAAAGAGTCCAAGCACACTGGAGATGGGAATGCAGAGCTTGGTGTGACCATTCTTGCTCTGTGATCAGTCTCTGATCACTTGATTTTGGACTTTGGTTTGCTAGCAGAAGGGTCAAGACTGTTCAGTCAGTCTCAGTCTTAAAGGTGAAAAGGAGAACCATTAGGACTACTTTTACCTTTTGTAAGAAAATGTAAATCCCAGCTATGAAATGTCTTGCTGTTTTTCATCACTTCTTTAAAAGAATGCACTGCTTGTAGAAATTAGTCTGTCATTTTAGAGCCAGGTTATCTGCAGGTGTGAACTCATTTGCTTCAGTGAAGCAATGCCAAACTTGCTAGTCATCTTTAAGTGTTAGTCATTGTTTCAAAGCCTTTAACCCTCTGAAAAACAAGAGCAACACTGTGCTGCTAGTTCCTCTGGCATCTTAAAGATATCAGTCCTATCCCTTTTCTCTAATGAGTATAGCAGAGTTTTATCTTGAATTTGTGCTGAGTGGAGTTCAGTAAAGCTCATGTTTCTTCAAAGCTTACAAAACTCTTTTTCAATAATACTAATTATTGTTAATAGATCTCTCAAAGGTTCAACTTATATAAGCTAATTTAAAATGTTTGTTATACTGTTACTTGATTATAAGATTGTTCTTAAAATGAAAATTGCATGGTTTTCTGGTGGTTCAAGTTCCCAAAATGAATGAGCACCTTCCTTTGATTTATTGTCATTGTTTCTTAAATATGTTTGAAGTAGATAGTGCACCTCATTCTGTAAATTGCTGGTCTGAGCTGTTGTTTATTTTATTGAACTATGCTTCTCTCACATAGTTGCATTTGCCAGGTGGAAGTGAGGGCTGTCTTTTTGAAATCACAACTGTTAGTGTTTTGGGAGTTTACTCCAACTAAATACTGTCCCAGTTTGTTCATCTGTGTGCATCCAATACATAGTAGTCAACTTCATACAGCAGCTTTCAAGGTTGACAGTCTGCATGACCAAGGATAGATGGCCTACTTATTTATTTTAAAAAATGAATAAATAAAATTCTCTCAGTGACCAACAATAGATTCAGTGATGCTGGGACTTCTGGAGGGGAAAAAAAAAAAAAAGATATTTTAATTGGTAAAAGTAGGAAATAGTTTATACAGTGTTAAAAATCTAAACTGCATACGGAAAACTGTGACTGTGAAATAGTTTCTTCTAGGTCATATTAGGATGTAAATGTGATTTAAATTAAATCAAGGAAAGTGACCAACAATTAAAAAATCCTATTTCTGAAAAATGGAATTTAGGATTTGCACTATTTTTTTTTATCAGACCTTTATGCTATCTGTAATAAAAGGTGAAAAGGTGACTTACGCTATTTAAAAAAGGAGGTTATTGCAAATTGAAGATAGAGCTATAATTGGGTCTCCTGCTGATGCAAGTGAAGAAAAAAACAATTAGTGGAACACTCTAAGAAAAAAAGGCTAATCACAAAAAGTGATTGGAAAATAGAAAGTTCTTTCCGTTGACTTCTGACACAGATAATGATAATCAAGGCTCCTGTGCAAAAGTTGCCAGACTGGAAAACTAGGCTTGTGTGACTGACATCCCTGGTGCAACACACTTCTGTTTGTATGAGTATTTGCTGTACACCTGTATCATTCAGAGGTGGGTATTTTATTCACTATATTTGCTAATTAGGAATATTTTAATTTTTTATTTTGATCCACTTTTTCCTTTGTTTTTCAGTGAGGTATAGAGTTCTTGTATACAAAAATCATTGAATTCTTACAGGTGATTGAGATAACTGCTATCATCTTAATTGGGCACCTGCCTAGGCAGTTGGTGACTGAACCCTGGTGCATGCTCAGGCTGATGAGCACAGGATTTGTAGTCAGAGTATCTCTAGAGACTATTTATATGCTTTGAAATTCTGTTTTTTCCTTAGGACAAGAATTTAAAGACAGAGCAGATTCAATTGCTACTCAGGCTCTGTTTATCAGAAAAACAGAAGGGTGATCATTATTATAACTGTCATCAAGGTAACTTCAGTTTTTCAGTTTGGATAGTGCTAAAAATTCATTTCTTGTAGCACCAAGTTCACTGTGCTCTCTTGGTAGCTGGTGGTTGGTTAGCAAGCAGGTACTAAATCGGCTCTCAGGCTATGGTGTTGTCAATATGTGAGGTCATGTATGCTTAGCTGAGCTGCAGTTATCTTGATAATTGTCACTTAATAATTGGTCTTATATAACTGAGTTTTTATGAAGCTGTTTTTAAGGCTTGCCTTAATGATTTTGTATATAAAGTGTTCTTTCCTGAAGTGTCACATGAGCAGCAAGGGTCAGGTACGATGGCAGTCTTGACATTTACATGCTTAACAAGTGTATAATTCTCCACCCTCACCCCAAGCCAATGAGAAAGATGATGTCCTGAGTCTTTGATGCTGAATTGTCTGAAATTCTCTGTTCCTGCTTCAAATTCACTTTTGGAAAATGCTTCAGCTGTGAGGCTTATAACTCTTGGGACTAACATATCCTTTCATTATTGTTGCTTGCTGGATGATGACTGGGCAGGGGGCAGCCCTCAGAATTTCCAGCTTGCCTTCTGATTTAAAATGAAATTATTTTTGAAATGTGACCTTTACTGTAGAATTTTAATATCAAATTAGTGCTCGTAAGAGTTGTGTGTGTCAGGGCCATTTGGCAAGCCTGCAAGTTGTTTCTGTCTCTTGTCGAGGCTATGAAATTGCTGGGATTTGACAGACAATATGACAGCTATGTACATCAACCATGCACAGAAGGATGAGGTCATTTTCCCCTTGGATCAGGAAGCAATACCCTTATGAACCCTGTGTATCCTGCATCAGAGAGGGAGCCTGCACTTTGAAGGAGGGGAAAATCAGCAAAGCTGGAGCTCTGGGATGCACTGGTGGTGGCTCAGAGTTGCCCTGCTCTGCACCTGCTTGTTTTAAACAGTTTGGTTTTTTTTTGGTGGCTTAATTTTAGGTGACAGATAAGCCCAGAATTTATAGAATATGCATATGTAATGAAGGGAAAAGACCTTTGTGTTCCTCAGCATAAACTTGTGTTGCAGTTACAGTTTTAATCTGATGTATTGGGGTAGATGCAGTCTGTCGGGATATTGCAAATATCAGCAAGTGCTGATCCCTGAACTGTTACATCTTAGATAATGCTTCAGTTAGGTTAGTTCTCTGGCTTGGAGCTGATTAATCATTGATTGGCAAGTTTGACTCGAAAAAGAAAAGTCTCAGGAAGATATTAGTTGGTGAATGTGACGTCCTGCATTTGTTCCCCACTCCCACCCCCTAGTCCCTCCTCTTTTTTTTTATAGCCATATTAAGCAACCTATTAGGCTCTGTACTTGACTCTTTTGGGCTGTATATTGTTAATACTGTTAATTTTGCTAATATGCCATGTTACCTACCTACAGGGTGTCACTCTTGTTTCAGATCCTAGGTTTCTAGATAATAGATGGTAGGTCAATACCATAATTTATCGATGTGTCCTTTAAATCATTGCTTTTGTGTCCATCATATTGTTATATACATGCATATAATATATATTTCTAAAATGAGACAGTGTGTGACATGATACCATTTGAATAATGAACTAAAAATCTTAGATTTGTTGAGAAGCTCTTCATGTTTCTTCAAAACATGTTTGTTGTAGTTAATTGAGTGTCATGTTGTCTGTTCCTCATCCCCTTGGCCCCTTCTCTATTTTGTACTTATTTTTTGCTTCAGAAAAAGACAAAAGGAAAATCATAGGTTCTGTTTGTGAAGAGTCTTCATAGAGGAAATTATATCATTATGATGAAGAAATAAATGAGGCATTTTATTCACTCAATGCTGATGTTTATCATAAGTTGTATAAATTACTCATGAAATAGTAGAGAGGTAAGGATGCTGTGCTGAAGGGACGCCCTGCTTGAACAACAAATTTGGGATTTCTTCAGTAGATTTTTGTCTTATGACTGTGGCATTGGATTGATGTAGACAATACAATTGTAAGCCTTACTTTAATGAAACTTGTGAAAAAAAATTGAACTGCAACTGTCTTGAAAAAATTTTTAATACAAACTTAAATTACTGTTTTAAATTGAACTTTTAGTATTAGCCTTATTCCCAGAATGCAACATAATTTGTTTTGGTTTTTGAATCCAAAGTATTTATAAAGTAATCACCTAGGAATGCATCTTTTTTTTTTTATTGCTTAAAGTCAGGATTAAACAAACATTAAACAGAACTGAATTAAAACTAAAGATGATAGAAAGGCTGAGTAGTGATATATTGGAGATGATTAGTCTGATCTTGAATGTCAGAAAAATGAGTAATAGAGAATCCTGACAAAAAGTACATCTAAAATAACATTAAGCCTTGCAATTAAAGGGTCTTGTGGGTTTTTTGTGGGGTTTGTTTTTTTTTTTTTCCCCATCACTGAAAATGAGAGGAAAAAAATGAAGGTACATGTGACTATATTTCTTAAGAACTGTCTTGAATTTGCTCATGTAAGTCTATGAACAGCTGAGGCTCCTTGCCAATGAGATCAATAAGAGAGGTCTGGTCCCTGAACACAAGTCAAATCCTTCCTCTCATCCAGTATGAACTCTGTCTATTCTTAGGCATCTGCTACACAAATGAAGACGACTAGGGCTTGAAAATTGTAGGAAAACCAGGGATTTTATTCTCTTCTGTCTATTTAGGTGGTCTGCATTAGTACTTTTACAGCCTGTACTTAAAGAAACAGAGTAAATGCAGGTTGTCATAGTTGTTACTGTGAAATCCTTTATTTCTGAGATTTGGAAATTTCAGCTTTTATGTTTTTTTTAGAACTGTATTTATGAAGATCACTCATCAATAGGAAATTCTTTATATCTTTTGTTTTTATGTGCTATATCAGAAATGTAAAATTATTCTATTTGGAGTTATGATTGGGTTAGTAATAGGGCAAGAGCTGAGACCTGTAATAAGTGAAAGCAGAGGCATAGCTAAACCTGCTGGTCTACTCCTTACAAGACATTTTCTTGCCAAACCTATTTTCTGCTTCTGATTGAACTTGTGATCATACTAGTAGGCATTTTCCTAAATACTTTCACTAGAATTTATTAAAGTGATTCACCCAAAAATGGGGTCTTCGGCAATTTTTTACTGTTAGGAATTGGATTTTTTTTTTTTTTTTTTTAAGTACCTCTGCAGAAAGAGTTCAGCAGTTTTTTGGCTTCAATGACTTTTCCAATATAAAATCCCAGTTACTGTCTCCATTATTTAGGAATGTTTCCTAAGGTTGAGTAACACTGGAGGGAACGGAGGGGTTGTGTCACATGCACATGACTGGAATTGGAGTTAAAGAGGAAGAAGGAATGGAAATGCTATCCTTGTCATTCTTAATTTTATTTAGTTCATTAGTAGAGGGTGGAAAAAGTACAGCTCAGTATTTTGAGATGGGAAAAAATACTTCCAACTTGGTCAAGTAAATGTGAAACTCTGGTTTGTTCAGGAGGACAGCTTTTCCATTTTTGAGCAGTTGCATTATTGCTTGCTCACCAATATTTCCTCTCTCTTTACTCCTAACACCTTCTTTCAAGAGCATGTTTTTAGCCTAAAATATAAACTAGGGAGTTAAAATTCCTTTAAAACACTTTCTCAGCTTTAGTGTTAGGAAATTGACCCATAATCAGTTTTACTAAGTTCACATGTACTTAGGATCTCTGTGTCACTGTTGTGTGAAGTTGGGCTTTTAAATGAGGTATTTTTTGTTAGGTTTTAGGAGTCCTGTGGGATAGATCAGTTTAATTTATAGTCTCTAAACTGTACTAAAGGGAAAATGAAATAGTCTAATAGTAATATTTAAAAGCTAGGGATTATGCAGTATTTAAAGCAAAACATCAAAACAAGCAAAAAAACCAAAGCCAACCTTACAGCACCTCTGCAAAAAGATGCCTTGTGACTTGGATATATAGCTGCCAAAAAACTATTGTAACTGTTTTGCAATAAAAACACAACTAAAAGCCATTTAAATATTATTGATTGGAACAAACATCTATAGCATCAGAGCTATATAGAGACCTGAAATTCTGTTTTGTAGATGTTTTTAGTATTTCAAAGGTCATTCCTGATCAAAACTAAAAAGTGGAGATTACAGAGTGGGTTTGGGGGGGGTTTACTTTTTAAAATTTGACAAAACACTTGTGTGGTGGTTTATGCCAATACCCACCCAGTCATAATATTACTCCCCCCTCCTAAACTGGACAGGAGAGAGAGAGGAATATAACAAACTGCTTGTGAGTTGAGATAAGGACAGAGAGCTCACTTGGTTAATTAAACTCACGGGCGAAACACACTTAACTTAGGGAGAAAAAGGTTTGATTTATTAAAGAGACAATAAAAGCAGGGAGATGAGAAATAAAGCTGTCTTAAAACACCTCCCCCCACCCCTCCACTTCCCGGGACTCCCTTTCTTTCCCCCACAGCGGCGCAAGGGATGGGAAACNGTGGGTCTCTGCTTCCCGGTGGCCTCCATGGACTGCAGGGGGACAACCTGCTTCATCATGGTCCTCACTACATATCATAGGAGAGCTTTCTTCTCAGTGCCTGGGCACCCTCCTCCCCCTCCTTCTGCACTGACCTTGGTGTCTGCGGAGATGTTTTCACATTCTCTCTCCCTGTTGCTGCTGCAGTTCTGCAACTGCGCAACAACTTCTGCTCAAATATGTTATTCACAGAGGCGTTACCTCTACCACTAATTGGCCAGACCTGGGTCGGGTGCAGGGTCCAACTTAAAACTTACTGGCCCTAACCCTGTCAGCCACAGGGGAAGCTTCTGGCAACTTTCTTTTTTTAAAGAAGCCACTCCTTTAGCTCCCCTGCTACTGAAAAACCTGGCCCAGGCCAAAACCACTACAACTTGGTTTCACCTTATTTCAAACAAAAAAAAAATAATAAAGTTTAAGCTATGATGTAACATTTTCCTTCAGCTATTTTCCTTATGTTTCTTTACAGTGCATTTGCAGTGATACTAGTGCAATTTTCTAGCATATCCTATAGACAGAAATGTTATTAGGTCTATTTCCTAATGGAAATTTGAATCCTCTTCTGATAGTTTTACTGTAAATAACAAATAATATGCTTTAGCTATATGGATGCATTACATTAAATAACCCCAAAGCTTGTTGACAATGTTTGACTGGATTTCCAGCTTTGACCTTTGATGTTTTTATTTTTTAATTCATGTTAGCATGACTGAATTCAGTCATCCTAACAGCATCAGCACACACTGAAAAATCAGTCCTATATTGACAGAATACATGTAACTTCTTATGGATCTACATATACCCATATCTGTGTAATATGTGAAAATAACAGTATATTTTTTGTCCTTAACTAAAATTTTGTTCTTATTTAAGTCTTGCTGTAAATAATACACCTATCTCATTTATATAAGCTCTGTGACAGAATATATATATATATTTTTTTTTTAAAGCAAGGCACTTCATATTTACCATCATCTCTTTCTGAATGGTTAAAGATACTTTTAGTGCTCTTTTGCACTTGGCTTAAGAGGCTTAACATTTAAAAAAAACCCAGTCAAATTGTAAGATAGTATGTTTAGATCATAGGAAGAAAACAGATTAGAGGATGAGATCAAGGTTGATTTTTATTACATTCTTAAGATGAAGTTTTTAACAATTAAGTGAATTGGACATATGGTTGATGTAGTAAGAATCTTCTGGCATAAGTGTATTAATTTGTTGTGTTCCTGCTTTTCCTATGTTCTACATGGATCTTGAAGATCCTGATAACTTACTGCATAGGTATTTCATTACATACATTATCTTTTCATAAAGCTTTTAATCTCAGTTTACAGCATAGAACTAAACAGTTTTCCAAGGCAGCTGCTGGAATTTGAACTTGAAGCACAGATGCTCTTTCTTATAGTGATGAATAGTTGCTGCTTTTGAGCGATGGACACAGGACGTCAGATCCAAATTCACGTTTTTGTTGAATCAGATTAATAGTGCAACTACCAATTATGGTGTTCAATCTTATAGGAAATTCAATCTATTTATGCTCTTTTCAATTTTCATTTTGTTATTGAAAATCATCTTCAATGAGCATGACTAATGAGGCCACTACATGGATAAGGTAATTCATATTCTTCAGAGTTAAACTCAGCTCACTGCATGCTTAGAGACAGAGAGCCTCTTGATAATCAGTCCACCTTCTTGAGTCTTTCCTATACCTGAAGAGTTTTTTTATCAAAAGTTACTTAGCAAGAGGACTCATGATTAGGAAACAAAACTGTATATGTACACCGTATGATTGTGTGATTTTTCTAGAACTGTGTAACTTGAAATTTCTGCCTCCGAGGGTTTTTTGGTAGATTGAAGATGCTGTGGTAGATGTGTATTCAGATGGCTTATTTCTGCAATGCTCCTGAGCTGGTGCCCCAAGCTAGACCAAGAAATCTTCATGGGAAGTGCTGCTAAGTATGAGCTCTCTTTATCCTTAGGAGTCTACTGTAGAAATGAAGAGACTAGGGGTGAGAGACTGGAAAACATTGCTTCCATTTAAAAGGTAAGGGTGGTGTCTTGCCTCAGGATATGCTTAAGGGTCTGTGAGAGAGACAAGACCTAAAGTCAAATCTCCAGGGTCTCCATCCAGCACTTTAATCATGAAATCATTCTTCTCTCAGAAGTGAGTTCTTGGTTGACGCATACAAACAATAAGCTTTCTTTTTTTCTTTCATTCTTCTTTTCCCCCCTCCCCACCTCCCCTTCCCCTCCTGTAATGCCTGATGAATGAACTGGAAAACTTCTGTGGCAGCAGATACCCATATTTTAGAATAAAAATAAATAGAACTCAAGAAGCTTTCACCCTTTTTTCCTGGCTTTGTATATTATATTTCTCTGGAATCTATGTGAATTCCCAACTGTAGATTTTTCATCTTTTAGGACTGCCATCCTTTTTTTTTCAGGTTTCTATTTTTCTTTTTCCTAATGCACATGCCAGTGCTGGCACAAGGGAGACAGGAAAAACACAAGAAGAATGTAATAATATAGAAGTTTATGAAATCTCAAAGGTACAGTGTGCAAGTAAGCATCTTAAGGTTTTGCCTGGGTCATGCAGTTGGAATCTGGCAGCTATTCTACTGCTAAAAATCTAAGATGCTGCAGTGTGTTTATTCTAACATAGTTCTACAATATATATTTCAGAGAAAACATTTTGTTCAGTAAGCTTGTGGTAAAAAGATAGTTTTCTCCTGTATTCAAGTCTAAATGTGGAGGGGCGAGCTGATGAGGGAAGAGGAAAGAATTATGATTGCTTTTCATAATCTGCATGCAAGCTAGCCTTTGGATGGCTATCATGTCTTAGTTCCACAGATTTAAACATCATGATGCTGCTTTATGCTGGGTGTTAGATTGTCCATTTTATTTTGTCCACTTAAGTATTTGTCATAGCATGTATTTGTCAACAAAATTGTTGCTCCTAATTTCAAAATGATAGGGAATCTCTTTAGGAGGCACTGATGAAAAACTGAATTGAGCCAGTTGACATGATGGCATGTGTTTGCTGGCTGGTACAAAGCATTTGTGATAGCAGGTTTTCAGAAGCTTAAAGATATAAAGGAGACTATAGTGGCTGCAGTGAAGGAAAGCAGTGTCTTCCCCAGCAATATGCAATTGGACTACTGAGCAAACTGTACTTGTGAGGTAAGAACCTGATCTAACACTTGAAACTATGTCTTATTGTCTTCAGTGGCATTTTGCACATGTTCAGTGCTGATAAGTTTTAGAATGATATTTAGTTGCAATGCATTTGTCCAGAGCAAAACACTGACACTTTTTGTACTTCATGCATTTGTTTGGTTTAATCTAATATATTTCCACCTTCTTTTTCCACCAAAACTATGCAGTATTCATCTTCTATACTTGCCCTTCCATCTGTATCTTTTAATCTCAGGAATAGTTAATCACTTTTAAATGCAATTATTCACCCAGAACATAAATTTTAAGTCATACCAGCTGTTTAACCATCATAATTTTCTTAGTGTTAGCCTATAATCTTAAATTACCTGCAGGGAGCATTTTAATTTCCATGTTAAAAATGGTCTGCTCTTGTTGCCTGGAGATATGTACAGTGAGGACTGTCCATTATCCCAGGGTCCCTGTCTGTTTAGTTTCACTTGTTTTGACTTGCACATTTTGATGTTGTGCCAAGGTCTATCATTTACATTTGTCAACTGTGAAGCATGAGGTAGCACTTGGTTTGTTAGCACAATTAAAGAGATACAAGCACTATGGTTTGTTTCATTCTATATGCCTGTATCTGTTTGTTCAGAGTGCAGTGGCTTGTATGGGAGGTGGTTGGCTATGGCCTGAAATCTGTTTTATTTCAACAGACGAGTTCCATTGCTGACAAGTAAGAAGAGGGAATATGAGTATCTCATCATTGTGTGTTATGACTACTATAGGCTTTAATAGTAGCCTCCAAATAGACTGTAATACTCAGTGATGGGATGAAGAGGTAGAGTACTTGTATCTGTTATCTCCTGCATCTCCCACCACATTAACACTGTGCAAATATACTAGGATTGTTCACTGAGGGAGTTACGAACTTTTGCATGCTGGAGGAAGCAAACATTGTATTGCAGTCAGATAAAACCTAAAGTTCATTTAGGTCATATCAGCCTGAAACTTGGTTTATAGCATTGAGGTTAGCTTTCTAAATTTAATGTAGTATTTCATGGATAGAAAATTCATGACTGATGTGAAAAACTTGGCTTGTCATGTCTTCTGCCATTTTGACAGCTGATCTTTTGATTGTTTTATTCTTACTTTCATGGTAGCTGTTGAAGAGTTTTAAACACTCTCCTGGTTTCTTGAGGAAAATTTATGCCTCCTGTGGGCCTCTTACAAGATGAAGAAGCAGAGGTCAGAATCATCCTGGGAAATGCTATATAGAGGCAATAGTAAGCTGTATGTACATGATAGCGTATTTGTTTGTTAAGCACTGATTCGTGTGTGTCTCAGATGTTTACTTTAGGGACCTGAAGTTACCTTGCAGAATTATGAACAGAAGGGAAAGTGTGAGTCTTTACAAGAGTGGGTTAAGTTAGTATCAACACTTCCATGCTACTCGATAGAGAAATGTGATTTAGTGTGTACAGGATTGGGTCTCTAGATTGTGCACAAAAATATTTAAAATAGAGTACATTTAGAAGAGAGGGATTATTGAAAATACATTTTCTGAAAACAATAAGTTGTTGTTGTGTGAGGAAGAAGGAGCTTCTACTGTTTTATGACATCTGGTTTTTATATAGACCCGAACATCTTTCTGGCTTAAGTTTTTAATGCCTTGACTTACTTTGAAGTAGGCTGAAATTAACATTGCTTGCTCCTTTGACCAAGAAATAAATGGGGATACATTTGAATGAAAATACATGACCTATCACCACAGTTAACAGAATCTTACTTAACACTTGGAGAAATGTGAGAAAACTAGGTGGTAATGGGCTGTTTGAGGGGATGCTGATGCTTTATACAGAGTATAGAATCATAGAATGGTAGGGTTGAAAGGGACCTTGAGAGATCATCTAGTCCAACTCCTCTGCAGAAGCAGGTTCACCTAGATCAGGTCACATAGGNGAACTGGACACAGGACTCCAGATGAGGCCTCACCAGGGCAGAGGAGGAGAAGAACCTCCCTTGACCTGCTGGCCACACTCTTCTTGATGCATCCCGGGATGCCATTGGCATTCTTGGCCATGAGGGCACATTGCTGGCTCATGTTTAGTTTATTATCGTTCAGGACTCCCAGTCTCTCTGCAATATACTAAATGTTATCATCCTGAAGGCTCATCTGTTGTGCAAAGATAAAGCTAGAAAAATCATTATTTTTCGATTTGTTGAGGACTTTTGTTTTGTAAGGGAAGAAAACATTTCTGTCTTCAGTTGTAGTCAAGTTTCATATAGGTGTTGGTGAAAGCTAAGAACTTACTAAAAGAAAAAAAAAAGTAGAAAAATGCAACCATTGTCTAAAAGACAGGTGTCGTTGGGGGGGGGTGGGTTGGACTAGATGATCTTTCAAGGTCCCTTCCAAACCTTAACATTTTGTGATTCTGTGAAATTAATATATGAACCAGAAAGTGGGAAGAAGGCAAACACATATTTCTACCAGCCTGAGTGTAATTTTAAAATTTGTTTGCATTCATAGAAATGGTATCACTGAAAATGGTCAAAACTATTAATGTGACTTTGTATTCCTGCCCTCAACTTGGACAGACTTGAAGCAAATATTATTCCAGCAGAAAAGGAAATAAAGTCTTTGAAAAGAATAATTTCAATAGTTTAAATGTATCATTCCATCTCTGCCTTGCTTTAATTGATTTAGATGTTTTAGACATTTAGTGAGCAAGAGTTTATCGTTTATTGAAATCAATGTCTTTCTGCAAGCTTGCTTTCTTCTCCCTGGTAATCAGCTAAACTGTGTCCCCACACCCTGAATGGCTCCAGGCTGAACTAGCCCAGCGTTGATTGCATAACATGGTAACAGCCTTAAAACATTGCTGTTATAGATTGACCTCCTCTGACCTGGAAATGCCAATCCATTAGAGAAAATAGTACTTGCCTCTGACAACAAATAAATGTAACCCCTGTGCTGGGACAGAGCTGACTGGAAAAACAATGAAGCATTTTCCCATGATAATTATTTCAAGGTCTGGAGCACAAATATTTTGAATGTCCTCTAATGAACAGTTGTAATTAATATGCATATGGTTATGTTTTAATAAAAACTGTATCTCATAAAGATGCCTCTCTGATATTACAGTACAGCTTGTGGAGTAATTAATGTAGTTCAGTGTACTTAGTCTGTTATACATTAAAACACACTCAAACTGTGGAACTTCATCTTTTTCAACTTTTCTGTATTTTACAGAAAACCTGTAGTTTTAATGAAACCTGATACTGGGGAAATTGCCATATTAGCAACAATTTATGGATATACGAGTAACTTTTATGGCTGGTAAACAATGGGTCTAAAACATATGAGTAAAGTTTAACAAACAAAAGCTGTGCTGCATTGTATAAGTGTGATTGTGACTTCTAAGAAAATGTCTTGAAATTTCAGAGCTCTCTGAATTCATATGTTATGATCAGGCTAGGGCCCTAAGAAACTAAAGCTCTTTTACTTGTCTTTCGATTTCAGCTTGTAGCCAAGGCATACCTCTCTTGTCAGCAGTGTGCAGCAGGTGACCATGCCACTGTGCTACTGTATATGCATTTGCAGTACATGCTTGATACCTTGTCTCTTGTTTAATTTTGATAAACACTTGAAAAAGCATTCTAATTAGAGAAGGGGAAATAAGAGAAGAGTCCCTGCATAGCAACCATCGGAATTGCTGGTATTATGCAGAGCAAAAACTTTATTCCAGGAACACACTGACGGCTCTAAAGGATTAAGGGCAAATCACTGTTTTGTCACTTTTCCCCCCTTCCTTTTTAATAGAAAAGGCATGACATAGATACACTGTACAGGCTACTGAAATATCACTGGAGCTGCATTTTTAGTTAATAGGCTTCTTTTGTACCTTCTCAAGTGTAGGGATCCCTTGTTCCATCAGTGTGCTCCCTTGCATGTCTAGCTGCATTTCATGATTGTCTGAAACGGCAATACCTTCTGCAGTTACCATGGGGTAGGTAGTGATTGTTCCCCTAGCATCACCAGTAATCTAGTTTTGCTTCAGTGCTCTTTAGAATAACTCTCTTTTCCCATGCTATATTTAGCTTGTATAACCTTTTTGTTTCTTTCATGCTGATTTATCATACAGTGATTGCTTTCTATTAGTCCACAATACACTTCTCCATTTTCTATTTTTATCAAGTTAACTGAATCTTTTCTATACTACCACTATGAAGCCCTGTATTTCCAGGTTGTCCATTTGCTAGCAGAGAAGAGAAATAAAAAAGTAGTATTCTTAAGGTATATTGGAAGTATTTCCAAATATAAGGAGAAGATATTAAAATCAGCAACTATATCCTTTCATTTACTTTGAGGAGTGTTATGACAGCAGTAAATATTGAATCTGTTCTGTAAGGAGTATCCTTAGTACTTCTTTATGTTGGATGTGCATTATAAAGACTGTCTGTACTGTCCAGACAGTTGCATAAGGAGCAACCCTGTGAATCTCCATCCAATTAAATCCTTTGGGTTTATTTGCATAGTATGATGAAGGTTATTACAGTTTCTTTCCTAGGTAATGTTTTAGGGAGAAAAATGACCCTGAATTACTTAAGAAAAGTTTGTCAAAGGCATGTCTATATTTAAAAAGATCTGTAGAACTCACTAACTATACCAGCTGAGTTAAAAATCTGGAAACATACACAAAATGTACTGTGAGCTATCCTAACATCATTGCCTGTTTTCACATGCTCAAAGCCTATTTTTTTTTTTCCCCTTTCTAATCATTATTTGTGTTCCTTTACCTGAAATAGACTTAGAACTCCTTTAATGCACTTAATCTTTGTGTTTCCCATCCTGGAGTGGTTTTTTTTTTGTTGTTCTCTATGGTATGGACAGCTCATTACTCAGATTATTGAGGTAAAAGAATTTATTCCATCTATTAGTTCCAGGGGTTCTGTTGCTGTATATTGCACTTAGAAATATTTCTTTTGGTGTTTTAGTGACTATTTCTAAAATGAAATGTGCAGATATGAGCTACTAATACTGCTTTTAAAAAGGCCAGGCTTTGCAAATAGGTGAGGATTTGTATTTTAATGGATTAATAACTTTGTTTTGATCCTCTTATTTGGAGAAAGTGGTGAAGAATTGTTGTCATCTATAGTCTGGCTAATGAGGGTAACCCAAAGCACAAAGGTACTTTTAGAGTAGAAATGACTACTAGAGTCAGTGGTAGAGTATTTATGATATACTGTTGGCAAACAGCACTGAGCAGATGCAGATGTAATTGTGAGGCATTTGAACTGTACCTATCATTCATTAGAAGATGCATTTTGGTGTTATATTTTTGAAAACACAAAGTGCTTGTCTATATATGGGCCTTGACATCTGAAACCATCCATTGAGTTGAAACACTGGCCTGAAGAGAAAGCTCTATATTGTAATGCACTAGGATTTCTCATGCTTAGTACTAGGATGTTGAGACGTGGTGCCACTCTCATATCCCAGGAGGGTATATGAGCTGGATACTTTTGTCAGGGTTAATATAATTAGTTGGGAAATACCAGGCCCAACAGAGGATAAGTTTGAACAAGACATTTAACTCGAGTCAGGATTGTAAAAGGGGAAATTGGATCTTTATCCAATGATTCCTATTGACTGTTCTTACAGCAGAGAGATTTATTTTAACATGCCAAAAAGGTCACTTTGTGATTGCAGTGGGTCTAATGCTGAATTATCCAGTACTTTATTTGGGCTGGCCTCTATGAATTTAATTTTGTCTATTTTTAAGCACCCATATAAGCCTCCAAAATAGCTCCCCTTGCTTTGTGAAAGTGGTGAAAAGAGATAAGGATTGGTCAGTAGCTCCTGGGAGCTGAACTGTCTCTTAGACATGGTGGTTTCTCTAAGTTAGCTCTGTAGGGTGACCAGGGTGATAGGCTTCTCACTTAGGCTCCAAACACTTAAGAAATTCTGAATGTGACTCTAAGTTGTGGCAAGACTGCAGGGCAAAACTAGATGTGAAGCATAGTCAGAGATCAGGATGTTCTGGCCACAGGAGAAAGTGCTAAGTTCAGCCACTCTGTATTTCTCATGCTGGATTTCTTAGCTGAAAAGTAAGCATCTTTTATTTTACAGCAAATATTTCAAGCAAATGACATCAATCCCCATCTGAGACTGCCCTGGGGCATAAAATAACATAAGGGAAATGTTTGGCCAGCATCTTTCATACAGAAGTCAACAGTGTCTAAACAAACATTTCTGTATTGTTCCTAAAGACAGACTCTACTAGACATGTACTGTTATTAGAGTGTTAGGAGTAAGACAGTCTGCTACCTGGCTCTCCTCATTCTAGGCAGCAGATAAACTAAGACTAACAGCTGCTTCTCTTTTCTCCCAGGAGTGTTTACAGTCCAAACAGGCAGGGCTTGTTTACTCTGGCATAAACTTTTTTTCTGTGTGGGGTCGTTGAAAATACCTTGCTGACCTGCTGCTCTGGTTCTGAATAGTTCAAGCTTGTGTCCATTGAATTTCAAACTGTTATTATATCTTTTAAAACAATATAAAAAACCCTCTTTATTTTTTTTTATAACTTCTGTGTTTTAGTATAGGCATTTATAGACAGATTTTGGAAAGCTGGCCGTGAAAATATATTTTATATTAGCACAATGAATAGGACATTTACCTTTTTAATTTTTTTTTTCTGTGAACAGCTTAAAAAATTGAAATCACTTTTGCAATTTAGAGGAAAAGTGAACTATTTATTTAAGTACTTAATCCGTTGTGCATCAAGGCACTTTAATGATTCAGACAAGAAACAGACCTGAAAAACGACAAATGTGGTGAGAATAATATGTGAGGAAGAACTTTATCTCATTTACTTTTATTTGTGAGGTGGAAGGAAAAAGTGGTTGAAATCTTCTAGGTTAATGGAATTCTGAATGTTATCTTATGTGACCATGATATCTTGAAGAACAGATTAGCAGTTGGCTGGATCAGTTTGCTGGCAAAGCAGCAGAATTCTTGAACTTTGGATATCTTTGGTTGCATACCCAGAGGAGACATGTTCCAACTGCAAATTGGAAGGCAACTGCCCTGAGTGACCGTCCTTTCCCCATTTCAACAGGCCAATTTCATTAGCAAAAATTGATGATAGAAGAATTTTTTTTTTTAAGGTGCAGTATTAATCATCAGTTCAGTAAACATTGTCTGGATAAGTGGAGAGAAATGCTTTTGTTTGTGCTTCTGCAATATTGTCCACTTAGGTTCCCTGGAGCTTATTCTGAAGCCGATGCAATTCCTAGCATTTTTTCTGAAGAGAGTTTACACTACAGGCCTTGTCTGCTTGGTCACCCCTTAAGGAAAAAGAATGTCTCTCCATATGTTTTAAGCAGAAGGCAGCCTAGACTGACAGATAGGAATGAGATGATGTATTCCAAGAAATGCTCAATCCATTGAAATATAATGAATGGAGGGGAGGGGCAGGGGGTGAATAGTACACTAAAAAAAACCTTTGAGACTGATATGAATGCCAGTGAAGGACACAACCTCTGCCCATCTGCAGACACAGAGATCTACAGGTGAGGTTATGTACAAGAAATCAAGAGGATTTAAAAAAAAAAAAAGCAACCCAAACTTGAAGTATGAGAAGTTGAACACTTTAAAGAGGGAAGTTGTAGATAATTCAGATGTGTGAAAGAGTGGTTTTACTGTCCCCTGGTAAACCAGCTCAGAACATTCTTAAGTAGTAGAGTGGAAGAAGTAGTCAATCAAAAGTAATGGGGTGGGTGAGCAAACAGGATTTGAGGTGTAGGTCTAATGAAAAGACAGTTTGGAAGTACGTGTGCAAACGTGTCAATGTGACTGTGAATGTATTGGTCTATTTTGTACCTAACAGTACTTTGGTTAATGAAATTCTGTCTGTGGTACTGGACTTTTATAGACAGAGTAGTGATTTGAAAATAACTAATCAGCTATAACCCTATGGGAAGTACAAACTGTCATCACAATCATTGATCAATCCATAGCTGCTGCACCTCTAATGTGATAGCTGCCATACTGTGATTAGCACTTCTAGTAAGAACACCAGATGACAAGCTAGACCTGTTTGGCAATGAGCAAGAGATAAGTCTGCAGCTGCTGCTGTGTTTCTGACCCTCTGAGTCAGCAGCATAGAAAAAGAAATAGAAACTCTGATTTTTATATAACTGAAAGGGTTATAGTAAAAGTAGGCTGCTTCAGACATCCACATTCTCAAGTCAGTCAGATTTTGTTCTCTTCCCCGTTTTCTACTGATAAACGGTATTTTCCATTATTCTGTTTCTTTTGATTATTTTGAGCCTCATCCATGCTTGCATCCAACTTTATGCTTTGCCAAAAGACTAGTATTCTAGGTTTGAGGGAATTAATGTTGATTGAAAATTATATGTATTCATTTACAAGAAGGAACACTGATGTGTTTACACCACCCTGTGCTACAGGCTTTTCNGAAGGAACACTGATGTGTTTACACATGTTGCGTTTACACCACCCTGTGCTATAGGCTTTTTTTCCATGGTAAACCAGTTTGCTTCAAATGCTTTTTCCTCAACACTGGGACAGTTTTCCAAGAAATAGTCTTTTGCTGAGTTAATGAGTGCAATTTGGTCAATGGAGAGTGCTATGAGCAAAGAGCAGACGTGGGGCAAAGGGCTTAACTAAGATGTTAGGAAGGTGCAATACTATGAGGGTTAGAGGAGACAAACCTTCCCTTTTGATGGCTATGGACTGTTAGAGCCATCTAGCTGAATCATTTAGAAGCTATATCCAAAGTTTTTGTTTAGTTACGTGGAGAAATCCATGATGCCCAGTTACTTTGTATCATCAAATGTCATTTACCAAGTAGTTTTATGTAATAGAATTCATTGTGACTTGGCACGTGCATGTAACTCCTTGGTTTTAGACCACTTTAATCTTGTCAATATAAGCAGACAGTTTGTGCTCTAAATATACTGTGGGCTACAAAATAGTTTTACTTTGTAAGGTTAAAACAAGATATGAGAAAAAAGTTAAGATTCCACAGAATTATAGGTCTTCAGGCATAGGACAGGTAAGAAATATCCTGTGTTGGACCAGTCTATAATCTGTTATGTGTCTTTATCCCTCTATTGTTGTTTCTGGGTGGGGTTTTTTTTGGTGAGTTTTTTTCTTTTTTTTTGAGGGATGTTTTTACTGAAAGTGCAAGGAGCAGATAATTTTGCAGTTTCAAACCATTTTCTCATCCTTCAGTGTCTCTAACTGTGTTGAATTCCACTGGATATAGGAAAAAGCAAGTGTTGGGGAATAAAAACTTCCCATAGGCTGAACCAGATGTCTTCCTCAAATCAATGGGAATATCACTGTGAAAAATGTATTGAATATGGCAAGGTCTTGACTTCCTGAAAAGAGCTAGTGAGAAAAATCCATCTCTTCCCGTGAGTTTCACCATTATTAACAGTTCCCCATGTGTTTCTATCTAGCAGTACTAACAAGCCAGTTGGGTTTTAGTCTGTTCCATCTCTGATTACATTCAGCCCTGAAGCAAACCTTTATACCCAGTAAGTCTTCTGCAATACTATAGAAATCTTTGTAGTAATAGATGGTAATGAAGATTAAGTTGATGGGTTCATAAGTGGTTTATTATAAATGACTATGCAGTCGTTTATTATTTTCCCCTCCAAAAATGCTTCCTGTATAGTGGAAGAATTATGTGATTATGGTCTTAGAGCAGCCTTTCAAGGAAGCGAGGAAGATAAAATAAGTCCTCTGCTCTTGGTTATCTTTTCAGAAGGCTTACTCAGAGACAGTGGAGTTCTCTGCTTTGAATTCTGGAGAAATGCATTATAGTAGCGCTCCAGCACAGAATGATGCAGACCCATGTAGGAACTGTATATAAGTGGAAGAATACAAATAAGCTTCAAGATGAAAGCTCTTAAATGAGTTCTCTGCTTCCCATGCTGATTATTGTGGCCCCAAGGCATAGTTACAGAAGAAAGATGCACTCAAGGTGGTTATTTCAGAATTTCCACAATTCATTGCTGATTATATATCTGTATTTTTAAGTGTTTATAGATGCGTGATTGATACACTAATGATGTACCTTTCAGAAGTACATAAAGAAGAGCAAAACTTGACTTGCCTGTGGATTTTCATTATTTTACCTTATACAGTCCACGTGGCTCTTGTTGTATAAACAGTAGCTGTGTTAATGCATTTAGGAAGGTTTTCATATGCGTATATACATAAATATGCATATATTTGCCAGATAGGCACCTTAAAATTTTCCAGTCATTATTATGACATGCAGTATAACCTCTAAAGCTCATTCTGAAAGGATATCTATAATCAATGAACTGATTCTCTAGAGGAGCCTTAATGTGTTGTTTTAATTAGTGCCACGTTTAGAAGTAGAGAATGCTACTGCAGAACTCTTGCAGCAGTTACCAGGCATTTTGCGCTGCTATTTTGCCAACAGTGTCTTTCTCCATTTGCTCAAATGCTTCTTATGTACTGCCATTTTACCATTTGAGTCCTACTTGTAAGATCAAAAGAAAAAATGAAAAGAATATTTCTAGAAGAATTAGAGAACACTGCAGTAAGCTTCCAAGTAAATAAGATGAGAGCTGCTTACGTTATTATAGCAAAATGAAGCAAATCAGTGTTTTGGGGCTACCAGAGACTTCTAAGCTCTGTGCTTGAGCAGAAATAACCTTCTCTAAAACTGAAACATGCAGTGGGGAAAAAAATATTTGGCAAGACTAGATAATAAAAGCAATATTGGCATGTACTTAACAGCAGAAGAGTCTATATCAAGATTGAACACGAGTGTAATCGCTGTTGTTAGTATCCCTTTGGTTAGCATTTCAGTGAGTGTCATTTGGCAGAATTTTATTACACTGAACCTGTTATACAGCTGTTGAATTTCTTCACTACAGTCAATAATTTATACCAGCAAAAATGATGGGTTTTGTATTTAAAACGTCATGATGGGTTTTCATGCTTCTGGTCTTATTCCTATGAGAATGATTTGTACCATACTCTCAGTTCTGAGTTGAGTTTGTGTAGTTGTTAGCTATAGATTTTTTTTCTTTTCTTTTTTTTTTTTTTGTGATGAGAAGTAGCAATGATTTAATCTAGCTAAATACTTCAGGGACAAATTATCCTTTTTATCACTCTCAGTATGTAATTTATTTTCATGTATTGAATGATTTAGCATGTTGGAAATTGATAATCCATTTTTCTGCGTTACCTTTTTGTCCTGCTTCTAACTGTATAGGAAACAACTAATTTAGGAACATTGAAACTCTTCTCATTGTTTGGAGACCTCAGAATGCTGGGGAAGATGAAAATGAGACAGTCAAATATGGTTTAACACAGCAGACATCCAATGCTTTTAAAGGGCAGTGATCTATTTCTGCATAAAAATGTTCATGAATTGTCTAAATCTTTTCGTTGCTGAAGAATGGTATCCAGCACTTCAGTAGCAAATTTTGGAAAAATCTTCTGAAAATGAAATCAGAACAGGTACTAGTTAAGTATTTAAGAGGCCTATTTTCATTACTAATCTGGCACTTCAATTGCACTTACATGGGAATGTTTACTGAATAGGCTTTTGCCTTTTTGTGTGTGTATGTGTGTAGGTTCGTTGTGTTTTTTTTTTGTTTGTGATTTGTTTTTTGCTTGTTTGGTTAGCTAGTTTTTAGTATTTTTTCCAAAAAATGTTTTTCTGCATTCTCTGCAACAAACAGCAGAAGAAAACCTTTGGGTCTGGCTTTATAAAATGATAAAAATTCTGTGTTTGAAACTTGGTTATGTCTTCAAATAATTTTGAAACATTGGATGTTGAAATATTATATTGCCAAGTAATATATATTAATTCCTCTACTTTATAAGCAGATTGAAAGCCCCTAAGAGACAATGTAAGGGTGTTGCTGGTTTTAATCAGCTTGGATCAGGTTTTGCATTCTTCCATAGCTGAAAAACAGACTTACCTGGAAATGGGAAAGTGCAGCAGTCTGTGACTGGAAGAGCTTTGAACGGCTGCAGGCCATGGTGGTACTCGGCACACTGTGTGTCTTCCCACTTGGCACATGATCTGTGTTGATACAGAGGAGTATTCTTGCTGTGGATGAAGGCCTGTGCTATGCTGTAGACAGCCCAAGGCAGCCAGCCAGTCTGCAGCCCATTAGGCTGCGATTACATGACAGCCATGCTTCTCCCCATTAGTTGCCTGAAACGGTTTCCTTCTGTCACTCGGTGTCTTTTAAGAAATAACTTGCTGCTTGTTTTAGCAGTATCCTGTTACCACTCATTCTGATGAGCTTGCCAGGCATGCTAGTTTTGGGGATGTGGGTATGTGTGGGTATGTGAAAGTTCATAAGAGCAGTCCCTGGTTTAGCCCAACTGACCAGCCCAGGGAAGGAAGTGACATGGCAGCCAGTGTGGAAGTTCACCCATGAAGTGATCTGCACAGATCGTGAGAATGATTTATTAAATTCCTGCTGTGTATAATAATTGCTATATTGCTAGAATAGCAGAGGAAGTCAATTTGTGCTTAACCTGCTGTATCAAGCATGGGGGGGGTGGGGGCGGGGAGCTGGGGAAGAAGTGCTTTGAGAATTAGGGTATTTTTGTACTTATATTTAATTTGGTACCACCAAGTAAATGATGGGTCAGTGATCTGAGGTATTGTATTTTGGCATTAAGATAAATACTTTCTACTCCAAAATATATTAGACTTTCTTCCTGGGGAAATCGCTCCACTTTATTTTCCCTGGCTTGAATATGAAATCAGTTTGTGTTTGTTTTTTTGGTTGTTGGTGTTTTTTTTTTTTTGAGATGGGCAAAATTTTGTTTTGGCATAGGGAGGAAAAAAGTAACATCCAAGCTGCTCTTTGAAAATACACAAATCCATTGGAGAATAATAATAATATGCTATTCAAATGATCTGATCTTGTTGAGGCTCCGATATATCCAGCAGAGCCTGCATTGTACTGACATGAGTCTTCCAGAGTCTTGTTCTGCTTCTGTTGAAAACGTTGGTCATTTTAAAGTGAATACTGTGGGAGTTGAATTGAACAACACTGATAGATTTTTGTGGGGTGAGAGAAAGTTCATTTAATGGTTCATGCGTAATTATGTAGACCAGGGAGTTCAGGGCATCTCACAAATAATTTCCAGATTGCTACCAACAAATATCAACTTTGCTGAAATATCTCAATGCCTTGGAGATTCAGCTTACCCTGCAGCGAAACAGAGCTGGTTAATTTTGAGCTGGATGCAATGAAAATTCCTTGCAGGCTATTAGAATTAACGTGTTTTGTCCAAGCAGAAATGCTGAAATTAAATGATGTGGTTTCATCTTCATTTGGGTCTTCAAACTTCTTTGGAATAAATGCTATTTCGAAATAAGAAATAACATTTTAAAAAGGGCATACATGAAGATGCAAAGCTAATGGAAACAAGTTTAAGCCAAAACCTGGTACTCTTTAGTCACAACACTTATGTGAGCTGCTGGAAGAGAGAAAGCCGGGGCAGCTGTTGGCAGGGCTGTGTGACGAGGCTGAGTGAGCTGAGGTTACAGAAGCAGACAGGGCTGGGAAAGCTGCTTGGCCTTTGGACCTACTGCTCTGTGGTTGCGCCCCCGCCCCATCCTTTCTGTGGCTTTTGCTAGGAAGACACCTGTTTTGCTGCATAAATATAAGGCAGCAGAGAAGTAATGCCTTGGTTTTTAGAGGCCCCTTGAGCTGCCTGACCCTGGCATTTGCATGGATAAAAGATTCATACCTAAAGTAGGGGCTGCTAGTGTACTAATTACATAGTGATACCAGTCTCAGTTTAATGGCAATTTTCACTAAATTACTTAGTGCCCAGTGTCACTGTTCTAACCCAATTATTTTTTAAAAAAAACATTTTAATTTAAAAGAAGTCAATATGTTGCATTTCTGCAGGTTATCTACAGTGTTACGATGGTGAATTTGGCTAACTCTCTTCAGGGTTGCATTATACAGTGATGCAAACAGCCCAGTGAAAAGTAGTGTGACAAAAATGACTGCATCTTTATGGTGCTGTGTAGCTTTCTCAGGATCTGTCCTGCTAAGATGTAAGACTGTAGAGGAACATCTTCATCTAATATTTAATTATAGGGTGGTGGTCTGCTATACCTATAGTTTAAGGTAGTTTACGTAAGGAAAACTAAGGTTAGTAGACCACTGAATGAACATTCCGTTTTGATTGGTGACTTAGGATTACATTTCACTCATAATTAACAGGATTTTAAGTAGAGGTCTTTCCTTAAAAGAGAACACCACAGTGATGGTGAATATTAACATTAGGCTGCTAATTTACAGCTTCATTTTGTCTGTAGGATTTGTAAGCTTATGGTGGAACATGCAAGTAAACAAAATATATAACTCCAAACAGTGGAGCAGATTCTTCTACATATCGAGAAAAGATCTGTACAGCCAATACAAACGTATCCATTTTGTGTAGCAAACAGAATTTGATTTTTACCTGATTATGAGGAATTTTTTAAGGAAGCAGTGGCTAAACAGGCTCCATATAGTTTTCTTGCACTTAATCTAGCTGGTGATGTGCGCACCTGGTAAATACAGATACCACAAGGAACATGTGTTTGTAACAGCTGGAGAAAAAAGGAAGGATAGATATTGGTTTGGAAGGAAAGTTGTTCTTTCAGTTAACTCAGAGGATTGCCAGCCCTGGTAGTTCTGGTGTATCTATGAAACGTGGCTTTGGAGTGATCAAAAGTTATTGTCTTGAGAGTGAGTGTCTTTCCTTAGGAAGAGCAAAGACGACCTAACAGCCTGTGGCTATGATGGAAAGTGAGCAAACTGCTGTTCTTGTGCCTTGCCTTGATACAAGCAGCAATGACAACCTCTTTACTCCCAGATTTTGCTGTCACTTGGTGGTGAGATTTCCATCTGGGCTCTATGAGATGTTTTTAGATTTAAACTGACTGACTGGAAGAATTTAGTGGAATTACTCCATTTGCAGCACTCCAAAATGCACAGAGCTGTTACCTGGTAAACTGTTAAAGACATGCTTGTAAATGTGTGGTATTTGTCACTGTTTGAAAAAAACACCTCACCTGTTATCTACCCACAGGATTTGCTTTCCATTATTGCTTTAAAAGTTACATGCATTCTGAAGTTTTATAATTTTCCTGTTAGGATGTGTTGGTGCTGTTATCAAACTTCCCTTTGGTTGGGATATAAAAAACCAAGGAATTTTATACCTGCTATACAAGTCTCCGTGTCTTAACCTCCAGATCTTTCTTATAAGGATTTTCTGTAGCACCTATCACTGCAGTATGTAAGTGTTTATCTGGCACTGTGATGATTTAGTCATTTTAAGAAAGAGGTAGAAGCAAACACATTTAAAGTATGCCCAATGGACAGAGTCAGATTCTCATTAACAATATCTTCAAACCATAATCAGTTAGCCTCGGAGAACATGTTTTATCTTTCTCTCAGCCAACCTTTCTGCCCGCAAGTGATTTGCACTCTTATTGAAGGAAGTTGGTAGCAGAATGGATAATAACAAGCCTGAAAATGCTCCGTGGTCTTGAAAGTAAAAAAACCTCCTGGGCTCAGGGACAGCAAACCTGGAGTTTAGAGCAGAAAGTGAAGAACATTAAAAGGTCATGGCTATTGAAAGTTAAAGCATTGAGACTCTGTCACTGGACGATAAATCTTTACTGTAAGAGATGTAGGTTGAAAAATATACCTGGAGCCCTTCCATTTGCTTGCTCTAATGCAGAAATCTGTTTACCTTGATTTCTATTTCTTAATGGTAATTGGTAGCACACCTCAATTATTATTGTGGGGAAACTGATTAGAGGAAAATGTAATACACAGTGGGAATGTCTGCTGTTGTCATAATCACAGTATCACTACTACTTGGCTGAAGTATTTGGACTTTGATAATGTAAGATATTTGTAGAAAGAAGATACAGGAATAAGCAAAGATCTGAGAGTGTGAGCAGTTACTGACTCTGTGAAACAAGTATATCGTTAGTCGCTGTACATATATTGTGATGCTGTTTCTGCTTTATAAACTCCCTCTTGGCTTGCGCTTCTGCACTCTTGTGCTTCTCATGAGAGAATTGAATTTTGGTATGATTTAGGTTTATTTCTTTTTATAATTATCTTTTATAGGAGCAGTATCAAAATGGCTTATTGAAGCAATGTGTTCTGTCTAAATCATATAAAGTAAGAGTACATTGATACGAGGGAATCTTGTGTGGCTATATAGCTAGTGGGGCAGGTACTGGGGCTATGTCTTTACTTTCCTACATCTCCTTTGCCTAGCAAAGGAGAAGCTGGCACTTTATGCACAGTAGATGACTGTTAGTTACATTTTCCAGACAGTATGTATTGGGCAGATTTGTTCTTCAGTCTCATTACAAAGTTGTAGATCCACTTTCATCTCCTTTTCTCCCCTGTTGTGTTCACTGCACAGTTGGTGTTTTTCTAGTTGTATTTACTCATTTACATGTTTTAATAACATGCTAACCATTTACTCTATATCTGAATTTATTATATATAATGGGGTTTACATGGAAAATGTTGTACAGTCACCAGTGGATGTTTTTCTTTCTGTAGCTTTATAATTTCATTGCAGTATATTGTTGCATTTTAATGAAAACCCTAATGATAGCACAATATACTCTTAACAAAAGTCCTTGGTTTTACTATTTAAAACTTGTATTTTGAGATCTGTTTTAATATTTTCAATAATGAACAGTAAATGAGGGCGTGTATGTCTTGTGATGTTTAATTGGCATAGTGATGAAGTTATCTTCAAAGATTATTTGTGCCAGAAAATGAGTTATAGTCAAACTCGGTAAGTAGGAGGTAGATTTATGCTCATAAAGTGTTATTGAGGGAGGAAAAACTCCCTGGAGTGGAATTGCACCATCCTTGAGTGAAAGCTAAAGGGTTTCCTGAAGGATATACTTGGATTTCAGCAAAGGCAGACTGATTCCGGGCAACTTAAAGGCAAGATGTAAACATACTGTGCCTAAAGTATGTAGTCAGCATTTCTTTCTGCATCGGTTTAGGAAGTGTAGGATGATGTGTTAGTGTGTGTGGTGGGTTTTAGTTTTGCTATATTTTTAATCTAAACCTGGCAAATCAGAGCTAACCCCACTACCATGAAAGAAGGTTAAGGTTATGTGTGGCTAAGCTGTAACTCTTGTATGACTTCATTATTGTTTGACTGGAAATTAGATGGAGTTGTGCTTATTTCTTGACTATGTTTTTCAAGTGAAGTTTAACAGTACTTAGTTAATGTGTAGCAGTACCATACCTGACCTAAGGTGATTGTTTTTTAAGAGTATTGAACACTGCTCTTTAATTTGGCACAAGCATCATTAAAAAATACTGAGTTGCTGCTATCCCCTTTAACTAGTATTCTTGAAATGTCAGCTTTGACAGACATGTCTGGTTTTGTTCTGTGTCTGAATTTTTACTAAAGCATGATAGTTATTAACTTCAATATGAGTTAGTGCTCTCTTCAAACCCAAGCTTTAGGTATTCATGTTAATTAAAATGCACAGTAATGTCAAACTGGTGAATAATTACAATGTAAAATGTCAATTATCCTATTTTTGAATGCATTTGAAATAATAAATGAGTTCATCAAGCCACGAGTCTCCAACTAAACAGATGTCTGTGATGCAAATGGATAGGAAGAATTAGTGCCATGATTTGTACTGTGTGTCAAGCCTCCAAAGATCTCTGAATTTTAGCTGTTAAGGCTTAAGATTTGACCACAGGAAAAGCAGATTTGACTGTCTCTGCATGCTAGCACTGCTCTGTGAGAAGTCAGCAAGCTACTGGTCTTTGGTGCAGAGTGCTGAAGGAGATGCTGCTTCAGTACTTCAGGCTGCTCCTGTGATACAGAAAGGCACAGAAACCCATAGCTGGTTGCAAGTTCAGGCCCCTGTGTAGTAACAGGATATTTGAGGTTTTCTGGTGGTGTGTTGTTTTTTTTCTTTAAACTATTGTATCCAAAGTACTACTAGTGCTAATGACGGTTTCTTTTTCACAGTTTGAAGAACTAAAGTGTTTTTAGTATGGCAAAGATAAAAACGAGTAACTACAGGAGAGATTTCTGAAGTGAGGAATTTCTCTCTTTTGGTCAGTCTCTACCAGCAGGCAGATAGGAAATTCTCACCCTTTGAGCAATTTGTGATATATTTTATAGGCATTTGATCTCTGCTGCACTGGTGTAACCATACAAAATCTCTTCTCTTATTAACTCTGTCTGCCTCAAATAATTCAGGACCAGCAGCGTTAAGCCACTTTGGGATACAGCTTGCCTACAATATTAAATTTTCAGCAGCTGCCTTTTTAATCGGATGACAGTTCAAAAGCATGGTGATGGATTGTGTTTAAGGCATCCAGATTTGACTGCTTTAGAACTACCTTGTGCTTGGAAACGCACCAACACATCCGAGATGTGATCAGATAGTCTAGATGCATTTTCTTGCCCAGCTAATACTCTCTATACCTTCTGCAGCTAAGGGCAGGCTGCCTGTCTAATGTACAAGAGCTAAAGCCAGCATACATATGTACATACAGTACTTACACATATTAATCATGTACCATTAATACCATAGTTTGAGAATTAGAGATGGGTGAGATGATGTCAGAAGCAATTTTCAGCTAAAAATAATGGTGATTGGATAGGGATATTTCCACATGGATTTCTTTTTAGGATTCAATTTCCCAATTGCTAAATGCTTTCAAGTGTTTAAACAGTTGACTTGTTTATTTTCCAGAGACTTTAGGACACACTTGTATCGATTCAGGGTTTGGAAAATGTTTAGAAATACAAGGTGTAACAAAAGACCGTCTCTTTATGAAAATAGACAGAATTTTGGCTAATATCTTTGATTACAGACGATGTTGTAATCACACGTAGAGCTCATTAAAAACACTATGCTAGGCTTATAAAACCCTATCTGGTGTAGTGAAGAGAAAGTATTGCAGGTGAAATAAGTACAATTTTTGTTAGGTTTTTGAAATCCTTGGTTTTCAGTAAAGGATCTCTGCTGATTAACTCCCCTCCCAGGTAATAAGGGAGTGTGAAGCCTTTACCATCTGGTTCCTCTTTTCTCATCTACTTGCATGAAGAAGTTCACTATGTCTTTCTGTGACAAGTAATAGTAAGCATAAATTTCACTCATTGCTTGGGAGGGAAAAAAAAACCTCAAAAAACCTGAGCCAGACATGAAAGAAAAAGCATAAAAAGTCTGATTTTAACTGATTGACCTTTACCAGGTCTTGACAAAGTGCCTTGAAGCACTCTCTGGGATGTAGAAAGAGTATAAAGACTACTGTGTCTCATTAAAAAGGAACACAACTTTTTTTTCATTTGAAGTCATAATCTGTTCAATGAATAAGTGGGAATTTACACACTTAATGCATGGAATTGGATTTATTCTTAAAGAATCTATCACCATGTTTTCAACTGTGTAATTGAGTTGTTACTGGGCTCACAGACTGCATGTGCCTGTGCAGTGCTAGAGCTGTTTTTGTTGTTGGACCGTAGCTTGATGTCAGCTTCTGTGATCATTTCACATTACTGTGGTAGCGGACTACCAAGCGTAGTCCACCTCTGCTTCAAACATTGTAGAGTATCAGTAAATCTAGCCTGTTATTAAACTTTTAACAAAGTTTGTTCAACTACCCCAAACTCCCCAAATACCCAACAATAAGACACAAGCCAGCAAATTCTTGAGGCCACAGAAGGTGCTCGCATCTGTCATCTTGCTTCTACTCTCTGAAATGTCTTTGTGCCTCAGGTAACTGGAAATGAGCAGCTTTGAACTTCCAAGATCTGGGTTTTGTACTTCACAGGTTAGCAGCATTAGTACATGATTGGTGTAGTAAACTTTTGCCAATTCTGGCCTCATCCCAAAAGAAGCATCTTCCCACTGTAGAACTGCTAACCTGTCAGGCTGTTACTGTTGCCAAATGTAATATAGGGATTTGCCAGAAAAAAACTGAAAACATGCATATTCAAGTTGTAATTTCTTAATCAAAAGAAGAGACCACAGTTGTAGATATCTGAGTGGCCAAATGTGTTGACTGTCTAGGCATTCAGCACTGGAGACAAGTCCATGCAGGTTCATGCCCAACAAAGCCCTGCTGTGATTATCAGTGGCCTCAATTTTGAGTTCAGAGATCAAAAACCTTGCCACTCCTAGCAAGCATATTAGAGGTCAAGAAGATACCTGAACTATCTGCTTTCTGTCGGTGAGGGATGGTCTTGGATCATCATGTCAGTCTTCACTGGAATCACCTTGGAGCTTTTTTTTTTTCCTTGACATTCCTCAAGTTGTTCTAATATTGAAGCTTGTGCTTGACTAGAAAGCAACACAGAGCTGAAAGGCAGTTAACCATAGTGAATAAAACATATGTCTGAGTTGTAAGAAAACAAGATTTTCTAGAGCTACTGTTGGCCACCTGAATGTGGGTAAGACCATTTATTTAATGGACAAGCCACTTGTGTTACTTCTCTTATTACACTGAGAGGATATTGGCACTGGGTTTCCTTCTAATAGGTTTTCAGCACTACTTATGAAAGTGTTAAAAGAACTTGATGTTATTTATTGCCTGCATATTAGTAACAAAATCAATGAATTTTACAGTGATAAGTGATAATAATAATCTTGTTCATGGAGTTTGGGAGAAATTAAAGTTCATATTTGGTTTAGGTGTTGGGTTAAATTCCTATTAAAGGCATATAAACAATTGCATTGTATTACAAATAGGAAATGAAATGTAATAGTTCCCTTAGGTCAGAAGGCCCTTCAAACTGTTTAAAACAAGGGGGAGAACCTCACGTCTGCAGATTTCAGGACAGATAGCAGTACTTTGTATTTATCATAGGACAGTTAACATAAAAGTCTTGCTTAGAGATTGTTAGGTTTTGGAGTTTATTTTTTTTTCTTTTGTTTTGTTTGGGTTTGATTTCAGTTTTGGTTTTGGGATTGTTTTTCTGAGCAAAGGCAAAAGTGACCTTCTTTTCCTTTCCAATCTTTTACATCAAACAACTATGGACATTAGAAAGTATAGTTGAACAGCCTAACAGTTTATCTTAATGCTTACTATCTGCTAGAGAAAAAAAAAGTTAAGTTAATCCTTATCTGTTCTCATGTACTGGCTGATCCCCCTTGTCTTCCGTAGAAAAACTCTGATCAGTGTAATATTGTGTTTCAAGTTTTGTTGTTCACTCCTTTGAATGTTGTAGCCAAACACTGATGGAAGGTGATCTCAGAATTGAAGACTTTTCAGTGAGTAGCCTCCTAGTGTAGATTTACAAGCAAGACAGACCTTCAAAGGCAGAGTGAGCACCAACCCCACATACTGTTGGTAAAGGTTTCCTGGAGTCACCCTCCTGCCCTGTCAGGCTTCATTCTCTTTCTGGCTCTGATTAATTGTTCATTATCACACAGGCTTTACAAATTTCTGTAAAGACTTTTTGCTCTGGATATGAAGGGGTTTGGCTATAACAAAAAGCTGAATTGCATTTACTTTAAAATATCCGATTCTGCTGAAAATGATGGCATGACCTATTCCATTCATGCTCACTTCAGGAAGTAAGAGATTTAAAAGCAGTGGTAATGGCTTGCTGTATTGATCCCATTTTTCATAGAGCTTGTAGCATATTATTATCGTTGTTCTGTCTTTCCAACGGAATGTTCATGATTACATTAAGTGATTTTGTTTTATTTATTTCCCCCCCTACCTTTATTTGTTTTGTTCATAGGCTTCAGTCTTCACTAAATGTTGGCAGCATACAGCTTTTCTACAGGTGGCATGAACATTGCTTGCTGTGCCCTGAGAGCTGGTGGCACAGCAGGAGTGAGAGTGTAGACAAGTACAAACATGCAATGAAGGAAACTTGAGCATTATGGGGATGCCAGAGAGAAAGCAGTTAGTTAGCAATTACTGTTTCTGTTGTTGCTGATTTCAAATGAAGCCTTTTTTAAGTCTCAGAATATATCACAAGGAGTATCCTAGTTTAGCAGTTGCAGTGAAATAAAATTAACATGCTTGTTCATTTTAATGTCTATTGTATTTCCAATTTAAATTGAGAAAGAGCAGACTGTTCAGAACTTGAGGTAACAGCTTGATCATGCTCTATGCTTTGAGCAGGCTAGACTAGTCTATACTTTGAGTGTCCAGTTCTTTAGAAACCTGCATTTAGCAGGAAAACCTATTTAAAGAGAATGTTTTGGTCAGGATGTTTTGACAGCAGTTCATATTTCAGTTACCTCTTATTAGAGTCTAAGGGAAGAAACAATTTTCCTCATATAGCAACTCATATTTTATGAGTTGCTATGACAAAATAGTGAACCATATCTTGTATGCATTGAGAAATAAAAATATTAATTTAGAACAGCATTGTTTATATTTACATAAGAAATATAGATAAGAATATAAGTAAGAAACCATTCCTCACCTAATTAATTTGTTGTCATCTGTAAACTGTGAGATATAAACTGGAAATTTTCTGCCTCAGTAATTTCTTCTGTTAAACCTTCCTCTGCACTTACTGTCTTGGAACAAAAAAATTGCTTTGAGCAATTATACCTTTCCCCCTTTTTTTTGTCCAGTTCTGTTTGTTTGTTCTTTTATCCCTATAGGGCCACAAATAGTAGTTCAGATAGATGTGTGTTTTTTCTGTTTAAAATGGTATAAGATACAGTGTTTATCATAGCCATTTCTTTTGTTAAGGTAATATAATGTAGATGTTGTCCATCAGACTCAAAAGGTACTGGGAAGGGAGGGTACAGACAGTTTTCCTAAAAAACATAAATGCAAAAAAAGCTCCAACTTAACTTTGCCCTCTGTAGGCGCTTTTACTTGGGTTTGTAATGGATATCCTCTGCAAAGTCTGATTAATATGGTTTAAAACATTGTAAGCCAATTATGAAGTCTGCCGCTCACTACAGGTTTCTGCCTCTTTGCAGAATGATACTTACGGACCTTTCCTTTTGCTTCAGCTTCCCCAGATTTTGTGGTATTTCATTAAGCTGGGATCTAGATGATGATGATAAAGGGACACCTACAATTAGTAATTTCAGCCTCTTCAGCTTAAGAATGCTTATCAAAGCTGTCAGATGTTGCACCTGTCTGAATTTTGCCACTATGTTTATACCACCCAAAATACGTCTTAACTGTTTTAATTTTGTCTCTAGGAATGCTAACTGTTTTTTTGTTTACTCTTCATTTATAGTGCTTTCGGTCAGTAATCCTTTTTTCTGTTCTTATATTCGATATGGGGTGTTTTCTCCCAATGTCTTGGAGGGAGGAAAGGCACTGTTACACTTGGTGATTACTGAATTTCTCTCTGTATCTCCTTTATAGAAAGGTAAAAACAAGCAAGCCAGTTTCCAGAGAAATTTCTGTTGTTTGTTTTAGGACTGAAGTTCTGTCGTCACCAATGCCTGTAACGTCATTCACTTCGAATTCATTGCAGCCAAAATTGTTCTATGGCTTGCCCATAAAGTTGAACAGTTGTAAAGCTGTATGATCAGCCTTGACTTTTTGGACTAAAGTATCTGAGAAGGTGGGCACATGCACACAAGAGCTGTGCTTGATGAAGAGAGTCCTGAGTTCTAATGGGTACAGCTAATGCATTTTTGGGATTTTGCTCAAATTGTGAAGCAGCTGTAAAATTTCAGCCTTCATGTAAGAATTTCAGTCCAAGAATACATGGTTATCTAAAACTGAAAATCATACAATTCTTTTGCTATGTCCTGACAAAAATGGTATTTCCAGATGCATTAGTGCTTTCTAAATTGAGATCTTAATCTAGCAATATTATGAAGATGATTTTTAAAAATGAAAAGAGTTAGTAACAGATACACTTCCTTGGATTTATCTCTTATTTAATATTACAGCAGCCAAGACTTTTATGTCAGAGGATCCTAAAACTAAATTATTGTTAGAATTAATCACAAAAGAGTTGTCGTGCCTAACAAGCACCCAGAACCAATCAGTAGCATTTCAGTCTTTCTCAGGTTTAAATCTCATAAATTTCTCAGCCATCCATGCCTAATATCATACAGCCTGTTAGCACTGCTGCTGTGCCAGCAGTATGAGATAGCACTGCTATAGCTGCATGTTACCTGTCAATCAGGGAGACCATACCCTGAACATGGGAACTAATCACGTGTTTAGTGTTGTATTTGTTCAGAAATATGTTCCATATGCTCATCAGCGCTCCTGTCAAACTCTTTAGAAGCTCATCTATAAATTGAGTTTAGCTTTCCCTTTACCCTTTGAGAGCTTAGTTTATAAATTGGTCAGATGTCCCTGGGGGAATTTAGAACACAAGTAAGAAATGACTGAAGAGGCAGAGCTTGAGTGCAAGACTGACCTGGGAGGTCAGAGGGTCTTGGAAGGTGTCTGAGAGAAAGCCATGGGGACTGAGGTGGTGCTGGGAGCTGGAAAAATGAAAGGGGAACAGATGAATTGATGCCCAAGGAAATGTGCTGAGGGAGCAGAGGAGGGGGAGAAAGTAGTGCAGAGTTGTAACTTTTAGTGTGTGACTGTCTACCCAGCTGTGAGATACGATGCAAAGGAGAATTTAGCTCAGCAGTTGTCTTGTTTTGTATATTATTTCTCTACTATTTGCAATAGTCACTATAGAAAACATCTTGAGCAGGTTGATTAGGTTGTCAGGTGTGTAGGCTATTCCTGTCTACCAGAATTCCTTCATGCATTTTGAAGCTAGACCTTTTTTCTGTAACATTGCTGGTCCAAAACTCCCGAAAAAGAGATGTTAGCACTTAGATGTATTGGATTCCTGTTTCTCTGCGTTCTCTTCTCCATACAGAGTACTGCTTCTAAACCATCTGGTGATTAATTCTCTAAAGCTCCTTTCAACTCTAGTCCCAAAAGAACTGACTGGATAGACACACAATTCCAGAATATCTCATTCTTTCACATTTCTTTGCTAAAACAGGTGATGTCCTCCCTAAAAAATATATATATATTTGGCAATTTTAATTGTAGAATATCTTATGTGGTATGCCATCTCTTCTGTAAGATTTCCTGATAGTGGAACATACTTCCCCCACCCCCAACCCACAACTTCTTGAAATACCTCTCAGAAAAATCCTGTCAATATGTATTTTATACTTGTGTTGCTTTGTGTCTGATGTGTTCTCAGTCACAAGATTGTTCAGGGATCAACCCTAGTGAAACTAACTTGGAGCTCCATGTAGCTTTTGGATTGTGCATAGGGTACAGAGCACCTTCTGTTTTATGTAGTCTTTGTTCTGTCATATTTTTCACTTTCTTCATTTTTTTCCAAATTGTTTACCTTCTCTGGATTACTATGCATTGCAACTTCATATGCAGATCTAAACAGTGTTTTAGTGAGAAAATAGTGACACTGGTGTTGCAGAGCTTGCAAGAGATTACTAGCTTGACTGGAGTTTTCTGTGGTTGTAAAAGAGATTTCTCATAAGGAGTAGTATTTCACCTAATTAGGAGAACATGTTTAAAGGAGTAAATGTGCTTCATAGCATTCCACTGAGGAGTCTGCTTAGACATGTTGGCCATTCCAAAAACAGGCTTGTGGAAGTGGTCTTTATCTTTCCTTAGCATTTTAAAAGGTGTGGGTTTTGTTCAGTAGACCCAGGTAGTTGCTGTGTTGATTCTGACTGTACTTGCAGTACTATCCTTGTGTAAGCTTTGCGTTTAGCTTCAGTTTTGAGTGACAAGTTGAACAACTGAGAAGAACAGATTTCAGAACTCTTGCCCTCCCTCAAAAGTGTGTTAAAATACATTGTTATTTATATTTAATCTGCTTTCTTCGGGTTTTGATTTAATGTAATGGCTTTTTGAAATCTAGAGGTTATGGGATCACATACTTTCACTCAGACAGAAATTGAGAATGTAATAATACCGTGAACTCCTGGATCTTATTGATTCTTCATATGTAGGGGTGACTCACCTTCTGAATGGTTACAGAGAGCAGCCATCATAAGCAAGAACTGTATTGGTAAGACTGTAGCTCAATGCAACCTAAAAATTAGGCTTTAAAAATTGGTACCAGCTGTATGTTGAACTGTAGCCGTCTCCTACTATTGTGGTCCATCTAGTTTTCTGGCATTTCCCTTTTGCACTGTTTTGAAACATCTTCATTGCTTTAATCCAATATGGTAACAGTACAAACAAGGTTACATTTTCTTTTAGCTTGGGATATGCTTTTCTTCTACTGGATCACTCACTGTTATTTTCCCCTGTTGAAATGGTTTTCCAACTCATACCTTGAGTTTGAGAAGCTAATGGAAAACTGGTATAACATCCCATTTGACCTGTGGAAATTATGGATCCTGAAGCACAACAGCCCTTCACTGAGTTGCTGAGTAGGTTTATTTAGAGGGGATTAATTCAGTGTTTTATCTTTTTTGAAAAGTGAGTTTACTGCTAAGCTTTTTTTTTTCTTAAGGTATACTTAGCACATACACAGTACATGACAAAGTATATAAAAATTGTCAAGAGAACTTTCCAGGAAACTTTTGATATACAGAAAAAAGCTACTGAAATATTCATCATATGGTACTTGAAAAATAATTTCAGTAGTGGACAGATAATGTAGTGGCAGATATTCTTTAAAATAACTTAATAAAGTACTTTAACAAATAGCTTTACCAGCTGTTACAGATTTTGCCCTACAGGGTTAGCCATAAGGGAAATAGTTTGGGGGTCATTGCTCTGAGGTTTTTTTTGGTTTGTTTTGGTTTTGAAACTGCATAACAGTAGGTAGATAAAAAATGATGGGGAAATAGTATTGTCAGAAGCGGAGGATTTTTTTTTTGGGCAACAGTCATTATGTGTGGTGGAAAATGAACTGTAGCAGATGTGAAGTTTGTCTCCAATTTCAAGGCAGACCTTGATGAAATTTTTGAAGGACTGTTTGCTCAGCCCTCTGGGATGGTACCAGTTTAGCCTAAATGTGCTAATTGGAATCTTCTAGATTTTCTGAACTGCAGATAGTCTTGCTAAAAATATGGATGTTTAAGAAATCAGATATTTGTACCTAAAATAATATAGTTAATGTTGTATTGCTTTTCTTAAATAATATAGTTTCAACTTGAGAGATTGGAATTAATTTTTTTTTTTTGTATTTGGACAGTTATAGTGTTCTAAAATTTGTATTTCTTACTACAGGGCTGTTTGTTTAGGGAAAATAATTTCTGATGCCATATTCTGCTAAATTAATTGTTAAATATATGTAACATGGCTGGTACGTGCTGTACAGTTGTCTAAAAAAATTGAGTTTTTTTTTGTCTAGCAAGATTTGTCAGAGGACTTGATTTAGTTATATTTCTGTGTTATAGAGAATATGTTTATGAATAATTATCTTGACTATTTTAATTTGGTAAAATATGGTTTTTTTTGGTCCAAGCCTTTGGTTTTGCACTTGAAATGTTAAAGGAAATGTTAAATTGCTAGTTTGCATCCTGGGGAAATATGGAAAAGCTGGGTTTTGGTAGAAGGTCTTTAAGTCCTTTACTAAAATTGAGAAAGTAGTTTCACAAGATGTGTACTGTTGGACTGATCAGAGATAGAAGGTGCAAGCCAGGTTAGTTTAAAATGGAGTTAGTCTTCATCTTTAAAACTATATGAACAGGTCTATGGGAAGTTGTTGCCGTTGCAGGCAACACTACGTGGTGGTTCAGACTGACCTCCCAGCTCTCCAACAGTCGAGGGAAAGGATCACTGCACACACGGCGAGGATGGTGCTCTGTCTCCGTCTCCCTCTCCGTCTTTGTCTTTTTCTTATTGTTTATGTTATGCCCTTATATCTGCTGGCATAAGCACCTCCTCTATCTCTGCCCTGTGCCAGACCTCTCACCTCCTCTTCACCCCTCGCGTTACAATCCGAGATCTTCCGGACGCCTACTACAGGAAGTTTTTCAACACAGTTTTCCCTTTGCAGGTATAGTTTTCAAGTGTAAAACTTGGACTTATTCTGTCAGTCACTTGGGAACATAAGAGATAGGGTTTTTGTGTCTGTGACACTGAAGGTACAAATCACATTGCAGATACTCTGAATTGTAGCTCAGTGGATTCAAAATGTTGCCACATAAATATTTGGACCTTTCCTCAAACCTACTCCAGAAGAAAAATCAGAAGAGTGTTTTTCTTCTGAATAATGAATCTAGAAATAGAAATGAGGAATAATGTGAATGATGAATATGGGAAAAGTGATCCAGCCTTTGGGAGTGTTGAACACGCTTTCTTGACTTTTGCACTTAAAAAGATGGGTTAAATAAAATGCTGCTAAGAAAACAAAACCGTGTGTTCTTGTGTTGCTGTAGGATGGCCATCTGCCTGAAGCAAGTAAAGAATTGGTAAGAACTGCATTTCCCTAACTTATATAACAGGGAGAGGGAACAGGCTTTGAGAGTATGGCCAGTGCCCTTTCTCTGACAGCCCTGGTTTAACCTAAACAGAAAAGTAGAATTTACTAGTTTGTCTTTTTTTTTTTTTTTCCTTTTTTACTTTTTTTCTGTGTGTGTGCCTGAGGGAGTCAGATGCTCAGTTTCTTCTGCCTTTCGCTTGCTTGCCTTGGTGACTGAAAAGCTACCTGACAAGCAGACCAATTTAGTGTAGCAAATTAAAATCCCACTGGGGGTACTAATATAAGGCTACACAAAGTAAGCAGAGAGTACTTTTTGAGAGGTGTAACGAAATTCAGTCACTCAAGTTCCAGTAAAGTAACAAAATATGGACATGGCACAGTTTTCTTTAGCTTGCATGTACCCTAAAATAGTCTTTTTTTGTCACAATGTCTTCAGTGTCCCCACTTCTTCATCCACACCCAGGGAAACAAGCATTTTGCTTGTGCACTGCCAGTGCAGTGTCCTCCCAGTACTACTTCATTTCATGCTACTACACACAGAAAGTAAATCATGGCAAGGAAAGGGGGCAGACTGGTATCCTGTGCTATAATTTGGTAATGGGCTTTTATGTATGTGTAGACAGCTGCTGTTTATTCCTGTCATGCATATTGCAGTGTTCTCAATTTTCCTCCCACACAAAGTTGCATTCTTGTATTCAGTTGAAAGGGCGCTTAAAAAGCAGTATGTCACTGCGTGAATGGTTATAGTCAATGTAACAAAGATGGTATATTTTCCAGACTTGTAGTACAGCATCAAGTACTTCTTGAATGGAGGTAAGTATTAATGCCAGAAGAGTGCAGGAAATCTATGATGACTTTTTATATGATTTAGTCCATAAGTTACCGTTGTATGGAGCCCAGCTATGTATTTGGATGTGTTTGCATCTCTGTCTGGGGAGGAAGAAATTGTATCTTGAAGTCTTCTAATCATCTCCCTTGGTAGTTTGCACTGCTTGCTTGCCCTTAGTCCTAAAATCTGTGACTTAATCCAGTTTGATTTTTGTTTGGTTTCAGTGTCTTGTTTCCTTCCTCTTACCTCATTAGAAAGCTTTCCTATTGCTCATTCTCATTTTATTCCTGGAAAAGGAGCCTCTCTACTGTTCTGCTGTGAAGCACATCACACTGCAGAGCGATTTGTGAAAGTCCAGGAAAGACTATTGACATGCCAGTGGGATGCTTCTCCTGATCTAATTAGTCTGTCTTCTGTCCCACCCTCCTCTTTTTCTGTGTGTAATTAGCTGAAATGCAGTACTGTGCTGGCATATATAGGCAGTTTCTTTGGGGAGTAGAGCTGGAACTAGACTGGGTTAATGGCACAGTGCTGTATTGCACAATGATGAAGCACACTGAATTACTCCTTCTTGATGAGTTAGACAGAACTTTTTAAGTGTAAATGTAAGGCTCTGTTTTTCCAGCACTCAGAAAATTACCATAATGAGTCTGTTCATTCTGGACTTTGAATAATGTGTTCAAAGAAGATTTTAAACTTCTGAGGCTTTAGATATCTTAAAAACCTGGGTAGCATGGCATAAAGTGAAGTTAGTAGGGTCCAATCTATTACCTTTAGTATTCTGCAGCATTATTTGCAGAAAAATGTTGTATTCATCTATATAATTGAGGGCTTGGATGGGACAGGGGAAATGAACACTAAGTAATAGCCTTAATTTACAAGTTTATTATATGTTGCTTTGTGGCACAAGTGACTTCTGTGCTAGAAGTGGTTTATCTACTTGAACCTTGACAGCTTTGTTGCAATGGTTTCCTTACTTTTTTCATTTACTGTTTTTCTAAGTTTTCATAACATGGTGTTGTTTCAGAGTATGGTTTTTATTTTCCAAACCTTTTATCATCCTAGATGCTTTTCTTTGAACTTGCTCAGATCTGTCCATCTCCTAAGCATGCTGCTCCAAAACACATGCGCTCTGACTGAGATCTAATGGGACTTAGATAATGGTGCTTATTTTACATACTTAGTGCTGTGACCTAAATAGCATTCACTTCTTATGTGACAGTGTTTTATTGTTAACTTGTATTCAGTGTATTATCCAGTCTGACATAAAGCTCTGTCTCTGTGATGCTCTTGTATAGAGTCTATTCAGAGGGAAAATCCTCAAGGCCTTGTTCAATTTAAACTTGTTGCATCTTCAAGTGAAGTTGGTTGATCTCAGTGGGAGATGCCAGATTATGACTCAATAAAGACGTCAGGATGTCATTCCCTGTTGGTATGTTTGTTTGTTCTTTTCAGCTGAAACTATTTGTCATTTGTTTCTATTGAACCATAATACAAACTGATTTAATTATTTTAGTCCCTCAAGGTCTTTGATATCTTGCACACTGTTTAGGTGAGGTGTAATGGCTGGCAGTTCTTTTCCATCTATTTTCTCATACTTAGTAATAATAAGTAGAATTTTGCCACATTTGTGCCATAAACACCATTTTCCATATTTGCATGTAATAGACTGAGTCGACTCTGTAGCTAAGTTCAGTTTATCATTGAAACTTGCTTGAAAGACCTCTTTTGTTTTTTTTCTTTCAGGGAGGTGGGAAAAAAACCTTCCAAAGAAAACAAACAAGCAAAACTGCTGTATTAGATGTATATCTGGGGAGAAGGAAAAAAAAAAAAACCACCATAACCCAAAATGAACAAAAAAACCTCCCCCAAATGGAATTTTAGTCTTAAAGACTTTAACGTTTGTGTGTTTAGAAATACAGATATTAGATGAGAGAAGTAAGAGCTGAAAAAATAATTCCTTTGGGCTTCCTTTTTTGAATAAGATGACATATAGAATTGAGTTACAAACCTCTTTCTCCATATTCACGTGAAACCCTCAAATGTTTTCTTGTATTTCGTAGCATATGTGCGCTGGCGAATCAGATTTTGAGCTGATGATACTTAGATCTGTATCTGACATTTGAATTTGTATCTTTAAGAAGTGAAATTGATTTCTATGCATTTTTTAAAAAATAAACTATAGAGGCAAGGTGTGGTGAAACATCTCCTTGGGCTTTGCACACTTGTAAAACTGTTCCCCAACAAGTCCTTTTCTACTTCCTTAAAAACAATTTGGTCATTTCAGTAATATATATCCCACATCAATGACTTTTGAGAACCACAGTAGCCACCCAAAAACTAGGTGCAGAATTTGTGTCTGGAGGAAAGGGTGAATGGTGAAAATGACTTTGAAATGGGACTGATCCGAAGCTGTCCTAGCAGCTGTTGGGGCTGGTTACAGCAAGACATATGTAGTGACATCCTTGAAATGCATCTTTGAAGTAACGTTTTTATGTTTCCATTGAGTGTTCACTGGATTTCTTCTGTACTTTAAAATAATTACACAAAGCATTGGCTATATATGTATTCAGGATACTAAAAATAATTTTTAAAACCCAAAAGAAAGAACACACACACACTTTCAAAAGCTATAGATAGCTTAGATCATATACAATTATATGTATATATGGTTGTATTTAAAAAAGTATGTATTAGTAATATATACATAAAATTTGTGAAGATCTGAGAGACTGGGATAAGGAAGATAATGTTGAGCTGTGAGATTAAAGACATACAGGTGGGGAAGACTGACGTATTTGAAGAGCAGCTATTGGGTCTAGTGCTGTGAGTATTGTCTGAGTATCTCCTATTATACTAGTACCTGGGATATCAATATGTAGAAACATCAAGAATTTTATCAAGTCATCTACTGTGGATGCACATGAATGTGGAAGGAAAAGGCTGCCAACTTGAAGCTTATTCTGAAGTGTCTTTTGTTATTGTTCCCTCCTTTACTGTCCCTTTTTGTCTCTTCCTACAATTCATATTTAAAAGGAGAAAAAAAGGGGAGGGGGAAGAGGGAGAAGAAAAATAAAAGAAATCTTTCAAAGACCTTTGGCTCTAATTAGATTTTCATTAAGGTTTTATAAAATCTATTACACAAAGCCTCATAAGAAATGGGAGCACAATTCATGAAGATGATTAACAAATTGGCTTAATGAACTTGTCTTGAACCTCTCAGACCCACTGTGGAGTTCTCACTACCCTGAAGTATTAAAAAGAAACACATCCAGTATGACAGTTCAGAACCATGTAAGAAGTAAAAATGGGATCAGATGGTCTCAGCCTTGTTCGTACTTTTTCGAGAGTGCACATCAACAAGCCATACTGAACTGTCACTAATTTGACAGCTGTAGCAGTGAAAAGCCCCATAAAGCCAGAATAAGACACTGGGATTTGTGCCAGCTGACGGCAGTTTTACCTTGAAAAGACTGACTTTGCGTTGTGTGATTGAAGAAGGAGACTAACATGGCTAAGCGCTTATCTTTCATTTGCATGGAAACTAAAGAGAAAGCAGCTGCTGAGTACTATTTTGCTATTTGTTTGCATTAGTGTAAGTACCAGTATTGTAATACTAGACTGATCTTCACAAGGTCTACCAGCAGACAACCCAATCAAAAATAGAACCACCTAAACAGAAGGCACTTTCAAAAAATTCCAAAGATTATGTTGGAGAAAAAAATCATATTATGACTACCCTAGAGGTATGAGAGTTAAAGCAATTTCTTAATTTCTAAGATTTAACCTTAAAAACTTTAACTGTATAGTTTATGCAGTGATATATATATATATGGCATCTCAAAGCATTCTACAGAAAAGGTAACAGTACTTTACATTAGGTAGAGATAGGTGGGGAAAAAAATCAGCTGAACTCCTTTGTTGTTCAAGATGTGTTTTCATTCTGTTTTGTGGTGTTTAGATTTGAGCATAACAGTGAAGTCTAAAAGCACAATAGAAAGCAAATTTTTAATCAGGAATTTGGACTTGGGTCACTGTTACAAACACCCATCCAAAGTTATGTTCTTCAAGAAATATTTCTGAAATATAATAATTGCACACAGGATTATCAGATCTTTATGGGCTTGTGGTATAGGAGAGAATTAAAGCAGAGCTGTGCTTTTTTGGAGCACCCTTCAGTTTGCATGTCATTTAATCTCAAGATTAGTTATGACTTTAACTTTTACTCTTTATAAAGCAGAATCTTGCTCCATTCACTGAAGTAACCCTGCAAGAGGAGTGGTCTCCTGTCCTTTTTGTCTGAATGGTGGAGCTTACTGCAGCATCCTGCCAGAAAGCCTTCTACTCTTTCTCAAAGGGATATATACTCTGTTTCATCTAAGTGTGCTTTTCCTTGCAGTCTGACAGGGAGATGTGATGCCTTGCAGTGGCACTGGTTAAGACATATGAAGTTTCACTGGCTCAGAAACAAGTAGGGCTACAACTTAAAGCCTGCTGGGACAAATAATTCCTGATGAAAATTCTGAGTTAAGCAGCCGTGCCCCATTTCTCCCTTTTTCTTTCTCTTGCTTTCACGTCTTTCCACTTCTGTTGATAATGGAATGTGTGCTGTTGTACATGAAGCCAAATCAGGGAGGAAACTAACAGATAATATTTTGCTGAGGAGTTGTTCTTCTGCTGATTCATTTCCCTAACCTGGATCTCTGTGGGGCTCTGCCTGCACAGCCTCAGTGTGGCGAAAGAAACAAGAGTGTGTGGTTGAGGAGAGACTGAGCCCTGGCAGCTCTCTGGTAACATTGCTATTGAATGTTCAATTACACTCAGCTGTTTTTAGCCTGAGAATTAAAATTCTGCAATTTTCCCTTACTGGGAGGGAGTAAACACCATAAACACTCTTCTTGGCGCTGCTGAACTCCTAATTCAGCTTGCTATATGGGATGTCCGCTGTGTCCTTTTTCCCATCCATCTGTGCAAGAGCGTGAGTAGCAGCTCCCTTGCTGTTACCCAGACTGTTGTCTGTGAAAGGGAGTTCAGTGAAGTAAAGCAGCTCCCTGCATAACCGTATGTCCTCTCATGAGCTTGCAGAACAGGAATCACAGTTTGTCCTTATTATTGTTGTCTCTGGCTAAGCTCAAAGCATGTCCTTTTCAGTCGTTTCAGAGGATTTCAAATGTTTATAAGAAGCAGAAGTTCTGGAAACCAAACTTTGCAAATTAGGCTTCTTTCTCCTGAATGATAGCAGCTAGATGGGCCGTCTGCCCCTTTAACTGCCAGTCTCTGAGCTGGTGTACTAGATCAGTGTGTGTCACTTCTTAAGACAGTATGTTCCAAAATGCTTCTTTGGGGCATTTTGCTTAATTTTCATTTAAAAACTGATACTTGGCATTCTGTGTTCTGTTCAGTTCAGATAGATGCTGTGATCCCAGCACTGATCTGCAGAATACAGTAGTATTCAAATAATGCAGAGAGTCTGTAATTGGTGCTGTAGAAGATAGCCTGAGTCTAAGTATCTTACAAATTCTATATACATACTAGGGAAAAGAAGTCTTTTATCTTGATAATATCTAGGTCTTGCAGTCTTAGAGGTTTCTTCAAAAGCTAGGTCTCAAATGTTACAAGTAGAAAGATCTTGGGTTGCCCTTGTAACCTTTAGTTGCTTCCTTGTGCACATATGGTGTGATGGCTATTTTAGAATAATTTTAATTGCAGAATAACAACTTAGATTCAAGCTTTGCACTTCATAAAGGTTAAGAAATTGCACCTGAGGGCACACAACTATGTCACACTGGAACTTTCTTAAATGTGACTCTGCTGGAAGCAAATATGCCTTCCTGTTAAAAGGATAATTTGTTAGTCAACTCAATGGGGACTGTCCCAGTGCTTCTCTGTGTTTGGTCTTGCAGTAAACTTGAATGTATATGAAGAAATAACCCTTAAGGCTGTGTTCACTTCTGTTTTCATACTAAAGTTTTCTGAAGTTCATTGTCTTAATTTATTAAGGGGAATGGTGAGGTTTAATTACTGGAACAAAGAATAATGCAAACTGCAGTTCTGCATTGTACTTGGGATTACTCTTCTACTGCAGGAAATGCCAGAACACCAGTGTGTGCACACAGAGGATTTAGTTTACACCTCTAAAAATTATGGTACAAAAGTAGACTTGTTCCTGTAAGGAACCATACATCATATTTCTGAGAATCAAAAAAGTTGGTAAAATGTGTTCATTTGGCTGAAAAATTGAAAGATTTGAATCAACTGCATTAAACACTGAGGAAATGTGGCAATTTTGAACGTAAGCTAAATCTTTCTCAGTATGTCTGTGCAAAGACTGTTACTGAAACTGGAGTAAATAGACTATGACCTCTTTCTTGCAATCAACCTTAAAGCCCTTAATGAGTTCAGTAGGATGAGGATTTCGCCAATATTTTCTCATCTGCAGAAGAAGATGCATCAGGATTGGGTTGATAGAATCCAAATGATATCTTTACCGATGAGTCTTTAGTTTTGATAGCAGGACATTAAAACCCCAATTTAATACTTGCAGATTTTGACATTACATCCCTTGACACTGAGTACTTAAATACTTGCAGATTATAATTCCAAACATCAGGGAGCAGATGTTTTTTTGGGGCGAAAAAAAAAGTGACAGCAGATGCAGTCAGGTGAATAAATGAGCACAAAAAACATTGTAGGCTTGTCTCAGTGGGGTTTGCTCCCGTTGTTTTGGAGGGGGACAGAAGGGAGGAGGACAACCTTTGAGATGATACGTATTTGTGTTTTACCTAATCACCTTTGAAAAAAGCAAGTGTTTTTAATTTTGTTGTGTATTTTTGTTGCCGACGGAAGGAAGACCCGGGCACTCAATAAGAGTGATCAATGAGCTTCGTTTATTAATCGTGCTTACCCAGTATTTATACTCTAGTTAATTAACTCATACATAGTGCAAAGCTGAGCTCCTAATTGGTGCATGTACAAAGGATCAGTCCCTCCCGCTTTTCCCATGCCTTTCTTACTGCAAAAATAACCTGTTATTGTATAATTGCAACAGTCAAAGATAGTGTGGCCTTGCCTCCCCAGCTACACCAGCTGTGTGCTATGATTAACACATTCCTCCTTGGTCAGCTGCAAAACATCTAGGTGCTTTTGCTCATGCAACCATTTTCCCACATATTTTGATCTTTATTTCACCAAATTATTCTTTAGTAATAAATAAGTCTTTGAAAATCTTATCAAGGGAGCTATATATGTATATATGAAGTCATTGCCTATTTTGTGCCGTTTACTTGAAAGGACTTACTAATTAGAAAAAAAAGCAAGTTGAGAGAACTCTGGAATTGACTGTTATGTTTAAGTAGACTAGTTGGACAATCTATCTTAGATCTATTTTTACTCAACTCTATCTTGTTAATTTATACATGGCATTAAATGATTAACATATTTTGTCCTTTTCTTCCCAACATTGACAACATTTATGAACTGCATTTTTTTTTAGGATGTTTTGAGATTAATTTAAGTCTCTCTCAGTATGTTTTGTTTCTTACATTGTTCATAGGTAGTACAGTTCAAGTTACTGAACAATAGTAGATGGAGTAAATCACTCCACTGCAAGAAAGAAAATTTTGTAAATGGAAATACTGCATGTCAACTTAATGATGATTTTGGTTTTTTGCACAAGCTACTCAGTAAATGCTTTTCTTTTAATTCCACACATAATTTCACTTTCACATGAGCAGCAATTGTGGATATATTGGTACTGTGAGGCACTGGAAACCATTCAATTTCCAACATGCAGTCCAAGTTCTGAGCAGCACTAGATGATACATAGCTTAAAATACTATCATCTTGAGTCCTATGAAACACCATGTGTCTGTCGTACCTGTTACTTATCAAAGCTATTTGTAGTCACAAAGGAATTTGGTTGGTTGATTTGGTTTTAATCTGTTGAAACTGACTTTTCATCTTAATGGCACAAGCTATTAACATTGCTTCAGTTTATAATGGAGAGCAAAGACGGCATTTTCTTAGTTTTCATATAAAGATTGAATTATATTGATTTGACATAAAGATGTTTGGACAGTTGTGTCATGAGATTCTTAACTTGTCAAGCAGTAAGCAAATATATCCATTTGCCTCTTTTCCCCTCCCTCAATTTTGTATTCTCAGCTTATGAAAACTACTTTGAATATATCTGCAGTTTCCAGGGCTCTTTGTTGAGCCAGTACTGGTTCAGCGTACTTCTTTGGCAGCTTTTCTTGGCAAGACTTGTGTGACTTTTATACTTCAGAAAAGTAAGAGGAAAAAGGGGGGGGTCATCTGACTTTTAGATTTATAAGTGTAGATATCAAAATGCTCACCAACTTCAGTGTTGCAACATTAGTCATAAGAGTTTATATCCAAGAAATTATGACATTAGATACTTCTTCTCAATAGAGAGTTCTTTCTAGTCTCTTTTATCTGAAGTTCTACTTTAGATTGTTCTATTCTCAATAGAAAAACCAAAAGGACAGTGCTTGTGCCCTCTCAGGGAATTAGCACACCCCCCACCACTACTCTGTGACAAGTACAAATTGCAGACAGGACTGGGGTGGCTGCTCTGTCTCTTAGAGACATCTAAACTATGGTTCTTTGTTGTTTTCATATGCAGCTGTCAGATTGTACTTCAAAGGCTTTTTCTAAATGTACTTCTGAAAGAACTGAACTGCTTTTCTGGCTATAGGAGGAACGACAAATTTTATTCCAAAGAGTCCACAATGCATATCTGGCACCATCATGTCCTACTGGGCCATGTGATGGGCAGATATGGGCTGCTCTTGGCCAGAGTTGCTCATAGTGTATTGTGAGAAAGAAGACATGAGCAAAGAAAGAAGAGAAAATCAAGTTAGAAACGTTATTTTACATGCAAATTTTAAAAGGACATTTTCTTTGGGATCTTGCGTGAAAAAAAAAAAAACAATTCTAAAATAAATTCACATTTCAAAGTGATTTCTTAAGTGATTTATCATTTTGAAGGTGAAATAGGTAATTTGTAGCTCTAAACAGAGCAGAGCTTAGTGTTTAAAGTCTCTTTATGTTTTTTCTAATCCCTCTTTTTAGGGAAGATGGCTCAGTACATGAGGAAAGGGTGAGAGGAGCACTGACAACATCTTTTCGAATTGGGTTTCTGCCTTAAAATTTTTATTTCAACAAAAATATTAGACAAATGGCCAAGACTGGACTGAAGAATGTAAGTATCTAACCTTGTCATGTGTCCGGTCACCTACACAAGGAATTTCCTTCTGCTTGACCCACTCTCTGCTTTTTTTTTTTTTTTCATTCTTTTTGAAGAGTTTCAAATTATGATGTCATCAGAAAATGCCAGCTGAGTAGTCGGTGCACTTCAGATAGTGGTGAAATAAGATCGTATTTAGAGAGAATTATCTGAATAAAGGCCAACTCTTACAATCTAATGGAAATAATGCCTACAAGTCTATATGTGTATGAATGGTAACAAAATTGCTTTCTGTTGATATAAAATGGGAAAAGGTTAAAGCTCTGCTTGCTAGTGTTTATTGCCACATCAGTTTGATGTGGTTGGGAATGTGTGTATGTATGGAGGTATTTCCATTGTTGAATCTAGTTAAACTGAAATCCTCACACTATAGAAAACAGAGTCTCTCTTGTAATCTTGGAAAACAAAGTGTTCTATTTCTCTGAAAGTTGACTTCAGTATATTTGGGTATTTTATAGAGCAATGAATTACAGAGCAGGGTGGGCTGCCTTTACACAGTGTATCAAAACTAGGACAGGCTACGATTCAAGATCAGATATCAAAGATAAGCATGTATGAAGCAGGATTCTGAGTGATCGTCCCTTTTGGCAATTGCATATGATGTAATGTCCTTTTCATATCCATCATATTTCAAGTTCATTCTGAAGAATTAAATGGCAATTGAAAAGGATCCAGTCTTGAGAAATCTGAGGAGCAATCTATAAAAGCTCTGAAGAGGCAAGCAGTCGTTCTGAAGTGAGAGATGCCCCTATGAATCTTTCAAGTGAGGTACCGTCACACTCAACTCACTGAAGGTTAGGATACATTCAAGGTTACTAGAAAAAGTGTTTCGTTTAGATCTTTCTCTACTCAAAGGAGAGCTATGCTTGCCCGACCTTCTGCTGTGTATGGCAAACGATAAGTGTAGCTCTGGAGTAATGCATTGCTGGCAGCACAAGGGTGAAGGTGAGTTGTCCTTGCCTACGGCTGAGGTTTCTCTTTTCATGCAGTTTCCTGCTTCTGGAGAGGAGGTTAAAACTGTGGCTTAGCAGTGAATGAGTTCGAGCTGTGGCCCTTCTACTTGCAGCCAAGTGTCTGGGAACAAAGGCTGAACTTGTTTGTTTGTCTTGTAAATCCTGCCTGTATTGAGATGGTAAAGGCTCCAGGGTGTTGGTGCTTGACAGGACTGGCGGTTTCAAGTCCCTTCTTACTCTTTTATTTGAACCTTGCAGGTAGTGCAACGTGTTGTTTTGGATTGGAGGAGGAAAGGAGTTTTCATGTGGTTTTTTGTTGTTTTTGTCTTTAAGTTTATGAAATTACCTTTCAAAACAAAGCTTCAGATGTAAAAACTGAAATTTGAGAGATGGGGGACTCATTTCAGTACAGCAAAGTCAGAAATGTTTCTGCTTGAGATTTGAAACACTCAACTTGTTTGGCAATTGAAATGCCTTTGCTATGTGGAATCATGCTCTTAGTTAAACTTCAAGACTTTCTTTTTGAGAAGTGGGAATAAAGCTATCTGTTTTGTTTAAAAATTATTAATAGTAATGTGAGGAATTTTTTGATATCCAGGTTCTACTTTCCATTAAGCTCAAAACCACATCCTCCCTTCATGCATTTCTGTGATGGACTGCAGGTGTCCTTTAGGAAACTTCTGAAAGAGAAATGATAGGTGTATGGTTCTTGTCAGTTATGGCATTTTCGTGGGCTGTGCTGCTAGTTCAGCAGGAATGTGACTACCTGTAGCAGTCACAGAGACTCTGCTCTAAAAATAATTCTCAGCAGTCAAAGGAACATCTGGATCCAATTACTACTGTTTTCTTGGATAATAATCAAATTAAGTTTCTCATAAGCTGCTGGAACTTATAACAGTTCTAACATTTTGAATGTATCTGTTGGTTTTGGAGCGCTACAGAGTACCACTCTGTCAGCGTTAAATCACAGGGCTCACACTCAGGAGAAGCCTTTGTCTAGAGTTTTTCTGCTTTTTTTCAAGGATTTGAGTAAAATTCACTTATTTCAGTTTTGTTCCTGACTGTGTCCTTGCAGAAGTGAACTAAAATTTTAGATTAAGATATTTCTGAGAAACATACTTGGTTTCCTAGATAAACATATTTTGATATGTGCAGATACATTTTTGTGGTGGTGATTTTCCTTTTTTTCTTCGGTTGTTCTATGTGTGTGGTGTTCTTGTGTGTCTCGTGTTCTGTTTTTCTTTGTAAGGATTTTATTCTGGAGAAGGCTAGGAGGAAATTAAAAATCTGAGCTACTACTTTGTAATATCCCTTTTCTGTCTCTGAAACATCTCCTGGTTTTCTTCCTGTCTCTCAAGTATTTGTTTAATGTCAGCTTGATTTGACTTCCTAGTGTTGCTAAAAGATCTGAGTTTGGAGCTGGAAAGCAGCAGCTCTAGTTCTGGTAAACTTAGTCCTTTCTTGTAGTTGCCCATTTGTATTTGGGAAGGTTCTGAGCTAGAGCTGTGTCATTTCTGATTGATCTGGTTTGTTGTGGTTTTTTTTTTTTTTCTAAAAATATTTTATAAAAAGCTAATTACTTACGTAAACCCCAAATATTTCATTATAGCTGTTGGTGGGTTTGCCCACTTACTAGGTCTCAAATAACATTTGTGCAGTGGTAGCATGCTGATTTTGTACTTGTGATATACAGACTTCTCCCACATCAGTAAGGGAGGGACCAGTCCCGCTTGTTCTTCTTTTCCAGGAGAACAGGGGCAGCAGTTGTCTTCTAATTTCACAAGACGTTTCAGTCTTTGTGAACCTGATAAATGACTAGATGTTGCTCGTGATGCTTAAAAAAAATAAAAAATTGTTTTCTAATGGTGAATCAAACAGCCTTATAACTACCATTAGCCAACTAGCCACACAGCTGATTTCTAAGGTGCTGTTAATGATTGTGTCAGCTTAATAACAACAACAAAAAGTCAACCAAGTTTTAACACTTCCTTCAGTTCTATCTTTTTCTAAACCAGAAAACTAATTATAAGAAAGAACATTATTCTCATGGTTTAATTGTGGCTATGAATGACTGATGGAAAACATGTAATTAACTGATGCAAAAGTTGACATAAGTCAGTTGGCACCAATTTTCTTATACATCATTATATGAAGACATGTAGTGAAGCAATTAGTCCTTCATTAGTTCTCAGTTATTTCAAAAGGTTTCAAATACTTGTGTGTTTAATTTTTAATCATCAAGGAAGTGTATTTTCTAATGGTGTTAACTTTGGGAACTTAAATGAAATACGCTCCCATGAGAGTCACTTCAATAAGACAAACATCTTCCACAGCTACTTGGCCACAGAAGCTTTTATGAGCTTTTGGGTCTCAACAGTGATGCAGGCTGTTCAAATTTTTCCTCATTTTTTTTTTTTTCCCCCCACTTACTTTGTGACTACACAGTGCTATCTTTTGCAATTGTGTGTTATTGCACATGTTGGAGAGGAGTTGCTATCTACATTCATCCTGACTGCCATTACGCCATTGTCTTCTGTAACACTTTCAGCTTTTTAGTCACAGAAGCTGAAAGCTACAGCTAAGCTTACATGTTATATGCTTGACTTCTGCTTTTGTCATTCAGTGTTAAAAAGAGTAGTGAAATATAACATGGGTGAGGATGGGCATCTCTTCAGCTATGAGACAGGAGACTTTGTTGAGATTTTGTTTGGGCTTTATTGTCTCAAGTTTCTTTTCCTGTTCACTAAACTGACTCTCTTGATAAGCCTATTACAAAGTTCAATGTCTTCCTATCTTGTTGAAGTTGTTTGTTTGTTTATTTTTAATTTAAAGGAATTCCTAAATCAATATGTTGTTAGGCTTTCACAGAGTCACAGCAAAATCACAGGAAGGATTGGAAGAGATCTTGTAATGTCAGCTACTCCAACCCCCTTGCACTGGCAGTTTGTGACTTTCTTTCCTCTTAAGGTCTTTTTACAAGTCTCACCCTAGCTAGGCTGGAAGCAGTAGAGGAGAATAGATAGGTGTTCCAGTGTGTCTTGTAGAGGATCCTGGTTCTGTTCTTTTTCATAAAAGAAAGTTTTTAAACCTATGTTTATGTTGTGAAATTATGGATAGCATACCTTATAAAGAAAAGCAAAACAGTGGGAAACTGAGTTATTGATTGCAACCATACAGTAAAACAAATCTGTTCTAGGAAATCCAGAGAACCTGAGGAAGACCACTTTCCAAATGCAGACGCCCTGCATTTTCCAACATACTACAAGTATTAAAGGTGTATTAGGTCATCAGCTAACATAAATGTAAGTAGTCTGACTTGAGTAGGAAGAGATAAAAGAACATTTGGACCTTTGAAAGTGACATAGTATTTTTCTGTTTATTTATTATAGTAATGATAATTACTTTATTATAAACTTTTGCTTTCCATTTAAAGTATACTGAAATTCACCTTGTGTTGTTGTTTACCTAATGCTGTCAAGAGAAGACTATGTAATTTCTAGCATGAATTTTTGTGGTGCAGCTTTTCCTAACTTTTTTTTTATATGCTGAAATGAAGTATCCCATTGTACTCTTTCACCTCGGTGGCAATTGATCACTGATGTCACTAAGATCGCTATGCAATAACATTTTTTATAATGCAGCATTCAGGTATTCAGTGGTAGACTTTGAGAAGGTACTTTTTCTAGGAATATTTACTCAACTCTTCTGTTAGAAATAAAATTTTATGAAATTAGTTATACTCGACAGACGTGAACAGCATTAGTTAGTTATTTTTCCTGATACAGTTACACCTTTAAGACACCTACCCATCTACAGTAAGGAGAATGAAGAGAAAAAGCAATCATATCAGTCACTTCATGAGGCTACTGTACATAATCTTCTACTCTGAAACAGATGGTACATTTTGAGGTACACAGCAAGGAGTAGAGATGGAGGATGTTCTCAGGTGATTGTGGACTCAAAGACAGTGATTACCAGGCTTTTTTAGTTTCCAAATGCTTTCTATTCCCTATAAAAAATGTTTTGGTATAGGTTTAGGAGTACTTATCTGGTATCACATAGCTTATTTGATGTTGACTGACAGTGCAGACAAGTAGAATTCATCTGAAAAGGAGTTAGCGAAGGGGCCTTAGGGAGCACTCCATATTAAAAAAAAAAAAAAAAAAAGAAAACAAAAAAGACTGGTTTTAGTTATTTGGAATTTCAAGTCTCTAGGAGTTCAGTGTACTCAGTCCTGCTCAGGACTGAATCCTATTTGCATGTAAGAGACCAAATTTTCAGCCTGCAGGCTCATGGCTGTCTTATAGAATAAGCAGCTGGATGTGAAACACTGCTCTGGTAGCCCTCAACATGAAGCCCTCTGCATGAAGGTTAAATGAGAATTCTTTTGGAGGAAAATGATCTTTCCTTTAATATTCTTTAGATTTATTTTTTTTTCCCCTCCTCCTATGGTCCTGGCCATCTGCATCCTCCAGCACAATACTTCAGACTGTTTGAGATAAGAGGAGGGAAAATAACACCGTAAACTTCTCAGAGCAGAATGATGAAAGATAGTAAAGCAAAATTAAACAAGAATGGCACTCTTGCTCTTTTTCCATGGAAAAGCAGGTGAATTTGTTTATTAGTTTCCAAAGGAAACTTACTAATTAGGCTATGGAAAAAATGAGTGATGCCAGGCAGTCTCGTTTACTTAATGTACCCTATCTCACTGTATTTAAGCACAAAGTTGAGGTATAGACCATAAAACTCAAATTGTACAATATACTGACAGCAGTTCAAGGAGCAAATACTGGACTGATGGCAGGAGGATTGATCTGTGTGGTCTCTGCTTTTGGGACTTGTTGCTAAAGTCCAGATTTTACAGGGTGAAAATGGGCTTTCAGCTTATATGATGTGTTAGTGAAAACAGGGTCATGTGGGAGAAACAGGGCATGAATAAAAGCAGAGTTGCATCATCTAGCAGCAAAAGATGTCGGAGTAGATCCAGTTGGTAACAGGTTTGTTTGCAATATGCGAGTTTCTAAAGCTTGTTTCCATGCTAGAAACAGTTATAATCATGAGATAAATAAACTTGTAAAGCTGACAATCAGTGCCTATAATTTCTTATTTATTAAACAAGTGGAAAAATAGGAAGAACATGTTTTACCTTTGAATGGCATACAAGGTTACTGATGACACAGTTATTATTTTCTCTTTATGCTGATAATTTAAAAGTTGAAAATATTAAGTGTTGTATTTCACAAGATATTTTAAGCATTACAGACTTGTTGTTATGGAAATGGAAAAATGTCAGTCATGCTGGTATTAGACCAGGAAACAAGAATGAGAAGTCATATTAAGGTACTTAACATCAAATGCTGTAGTTTGTTCCATTTTTAGTATTTTTCTTAATCTGAATATTCAATTAAACTTATGCTCTAAAATCAGAAGTAAAACAGTAGTAGTTATCTTTACTCTTACCAATTCTAAGTAATGTAAGGTGTTTGCATAGCATTAAAGAAGAATTATTTGGGGTGCACAATACTATTTAGTAGTATTAACTTTCTATTTTCATCTTTGTTTTTTTTTACTGTTGTTAAAATTTCTGTGTTGTGGTTTAGGCTGGGAAGGGTCTACTGGATAGCATTATGTACTGGAGTTTTTTATTTGTAGCTGACTGACATTTCATAAATACAGAACAGAATTCAGCTTGACCATGGTGATTTACATATCAAATAAAGTTAAGTGTGAGAGAGCTGGGCAGGATTATCTGGTGGGCTTTTTAAAGCTCTCGGGATGGTGGCATCCATAGCTCTGTCCCAGGCATTATTTAAGCAGAAACCTCAGTGTATGCTGATTAATGGAGTCTTTGGTTTGATTTTTTTTTTTTTAAATGTGCTTTGGAAAAAAAAAAAATCTCAGTTTTGGATAATTTTGCTTTGATTATGTGTAGCTGATTATTTCAAAAGTTTTTATTATTATTTGCTTTATAACAGTAATTTTTCTACTGGCCATACTGGAGTGTAGTAATACTTGTAACAGAGGATTTGGTGAATAATTTTTTTTTTTTTTTTAAAAAGGAAATTCACGTACTTTCTTTTTCTTCCTCCTCCAAACATTGTATGATGTAATTTGTAGTCAGACTTCTGTGCTTTGCTCTTCAGAGTGGTACTGGGCAATTCTTCACTTGAGTGGCAAGTACACTTGCTTTTGCTGAATTGAAGAATTACTTGAAGACTCTGTTAATAGTCATTTTTTTGGTAATGATCAATACTTTCCTGCAGAACTGAATATGAAGCCCATTTTATTGAACTCTTCTCTAAGTGAATCCATTTTAGTTTCGTATTTATAGAAACACCTGGGAATAAATTAAATTCTTCACTGTGATGATTGAAACCCAGATGTACCAGAACTTCAAGGTAGATTTTTTTTTTCTTAATGTTAAAATCCAGCAACTATTGAAATGTCTCAGATTCTAAGTAAAAGAAATGGAAGTAGACCACAGAAAGTTTTCAAAAACTTTTGAAACAGATGAAAGTAAGACTCATACTTAAATCTTCCTCCTATCTTTGTGCCCTTGTAGAATAGATCCTTTCTTCCAGTGCAGTTATTTTGGTCCACAAAACCTCTGTATTTTTCTCTTTTGCCCTTCCTGAAAGGCTCCCATAAGTGGCAGTTTCCATTTCTGCTATATGCACTACAATTTCAGTATCTATCCCATATTATCATTGCCCAGCCCTGTTGACAATCTGATTGTCCTCATGAAGTATAATTGATCATTCTTGAAAATTCAAGCTATTTGAAAACACAGAAGTTAAAATGTGTGTAAAATAAGATGTTTCACCTTTGATACACCAATCTCAAGCTAATAAGATGAGAGAGAATATAATGCAGATGACACCCATATATTTGAATAATTTAAATATAAATCACTTATTGGTTTATACACTATCAAAATTGTGTATGTGCATCTCATCACTGAATGTTCAGGTTTTCCCTTCTAGTTTTAAAAATATAAGACATGAATTTACCACCTGTGTGGTAATTTCAACTCTGTGCTGAAAAATAGATTTTAAATTCTCACGTGAAGAATATGTCTTCATCTAAAGATAATTGATGAAGAATAGTGAAGAACCAAAAAAAGAAAATAAGAAATCGTCAAAGTAGCAATTCTTAGTATAACACATTTCTATGTTAATTCTCTGGGGATCAGATCTACAACTGCTGTTACCTCTGGTTTGTCAGTGCCCAGTTTTCAACTAACTTACATTGACACATTGTTTAGAACTTTTCTGCATGTACCTATGGACTTTTAAGTGTGGAACTGAAAGCATGCGAGACATCTGAAGAAGAAAATTATTCTAAATATGAGGTTAAAAGTTTAAGATGCATAGATGTCTTCTAGAACAGATTGATACTAGATTGATAATGAATATCTACGAATACTTCACACTAATAACACATTGCTATTTTCTTATTTGAAAGAGAAGAAAAGACTAAATGTTACTGTGAAAAGGAATTTACATGAGTATATTTTCACACTGAAACGATTTTGAGAATAGTATAATGACAAATATGAAATATACTTCAATTCATATATAGAAGTATGTCAAATGATTCCATTTATTCTATAGAGTAGATTTAGTTGTGCTAAGTGAACAAAAACCCCAGAGAGCAAAGTTCCATTGATGTGAAACAGATCTAAGTGGTAAAAGTATCTATTCTGAGTTTAAAAATAAGCCAGTTTATTGTTTGGAAAACTACATAATATTTCCTTTCCTGAGTAGGCTTCTCCCTATATATGCATTATTCATTGATGCATTTTTCTCCTTGGCTTTTCCAATACCACTTCATCTCCCATAAAGAGATTTTAAGAGAAATAATTTGAGTATATTTTTTGTTACCTACCTTCAAAAACATACAGTAAAAATGGAAAACCTGTACAAGCATACTTAAGAAACTGATTTATTATGATATTGTCTATCTGTTGTGATTAAAAAAGAAACCAGATCAGGACTCCAAAAGTGAAGGCCAAGTTGTAACACTTGTATATCTGAGTAAAATTCACACGAGCAAAGGACAGTCTAATCTGGGCTGCTTTTCTGAAGAATTGCTAGTAGGAGTGAAGAGAGCCAAGGAAGAATTTCTAAATAAAACTTAATACATGAGAGCTAGAGGGAGTGACAAGAAAGATTTCCCTCTGTGCAGAAGGACCATGAGGAAAATAGAAGGCCATTTTTCCAGGCATGTCTCAGACAGTTTGGGTCAAAACACTCATTGGTGTAAGGCTACAGAAGAGTTACCCTGGGTTAAACTTGTCCTCAGTATGTCTCAGACAAGGGAAGAATTCTAGCTTTGAAGAAAGCCAACTAGAGATTTATTCTCTTTTAAGCATCTCCTCCTACGCTGTTGTAACTTTTTTTTCTGTGTTAAAACTTTTTACCAGGAAGACCCTGGTTTTGACAATGATCTATCAGCCCTCTAAGATAAAAGAACAGAGTTGCTGAAGGATTTACCAAGAGTGTTGTGTACAGCCAGAAAAGAATTGTCCACTTTTAAGCTGACCCACATTTAATTATATGGTTAGAGCTTTTAAGTGAGCACTGGGATTTAAGATTCAATGAAGCCAACAAATTCCTGATAGCTTTGAGAATGGGGGCTTTGTGACCTCCTATTGATTTAGAATTGATGTTTCATGTCTGACACTGATGAACTGTACAGTCTTGTGTGGCAGAATACGCAATGACATAAAAAGCAGAAGCTGACAGTTTTAGATAAGTTTAAGTCCTTTGCAAATGTAGTAAGTACAATATATGTGCTAACAAGAGTGTCTAGAGCTTTTATGTTGTACTCTGGTTTTTGTTGCAGTAGAGCTGAGCTGGACCTTGGTTAACTGTTGTTAAAAAACCCCAGAAAATCACTCAGAAGCTGAGTTAGTGACTGATGTTGCTCAATCCAAAGAGACACGAAATGAGAAGTGTTTTCTAGATTAGTATTAGCGTGAGAAGCACTGAGTTAAGAGTGATATTTGCTAATATGACATATTTTCTTGCAAAGAAGTAGCCAGTTGGTTTAATTATTCGTATTAAAGAACTTCATCTGCCAAACCTGTTAACCAGTTTCACTCTGGTGACCCCTGTCTTTAGAGACTGAACTATTGGATACTTGAATGGGGAATAAGATTCTTGACAAACTGTAGGCATTCCAGCTTGATTTTTGTCACAGAGCTAAATTGTTGTGTCTGCATAGCTACTTCTATATGGCGAGGGGGTTCTGTGCAAGTCAACGCCCTTTTACTCCCATAAACAATGGGAGAAAGACCTTCTGTCAGACAAGTAGCAGGAGATAAGTAAATCTCAATCTTGAAAAATCTCCAGGATGAATGGAATTCCAGGATGGAATTGAATCCCATGTGGTTTTAATTCTCTTTTCTCCAAGTAACACCAAAACACACATGGTTGTCAGTCAAAAACAAATACTAAGTTTCAAGAACAGAAGTAGTTTTCCAAACTTCCATGAATATTCTCAATATTGTTTGCTTCACTTAAATGAGGAATGAAAAAAATGCAGTGTGAGAGGAAATATGACTGAAATTGGGAATAGATGCAAGACTTCAACTTTCTCATTGCCTGATAACAAAATCAGTGTTTCATATCAGTTTCTTATTGTCAGAAGAACTCTGGATTTATATTTAAGGGTGCCACCAGCTTAAAACACTCCAATTGAGTTTATTTGAAAACCCGTTCTTTGAGCAAGCCTGTCCACAGAAGAGTTCTCAGTTCTGTCAGGTTAACTAGTTGAATATATCTAGTTACAAAGAAGTAATGGAATATTTAAATAGTCATTATTGTTTTGGGCATAGAAGTATTAATTACAGTAACATCTCTTTGGCTAAGCCACTTACCAGTGAGACTCTCAAATGAAAACTGATGAGTAATCATCAAGCTTAATATTGATTTGCTGGCAGTAGCACTGTTAACATTGGAAAATTCTTCAGCAAGTTATCTTGTAATACCTTTATAAAGAGAACAAGTTGAAAATTAGACCTTTTATTTTCAAGATCTGACCTGACCCTAAGGAATCAATTCTCCGCTTTTTGAGACAAATGCATAACCGAATGAGTAGTAGTGACTATGTGACTTCTATTTTTCTGATTTGGACTTAATATGCTATAAGAGTTTTTTAGTTTCTGCCCTTCAAAATAAGGAGAAAAAGTAACAACAGCATTGATATTGTTCAAGTTAGCATCATATCATTTTTAGCCTTTCTCGAAATGACTATTGCTTGTTATGCATGGTCACAGTTGAACGCAGAGTCTGCTTCTTTATCACCTCCTCCTTTTTAAACTTCTAAATATGATCATACTGAGTTCTGTAAAACAATATTCTTTCCCAGTTTGTGAGATAGCTCTAAAGACAGTACTAAATACTCACTTGAGCTAAGTAGAAGGCAGATAATCGTAAGCAACATGGAGGATTCCTTTCTTTTTGTCAATAGGACCTTGGTACTGATTTGGGACAGAATTCCTCTACCTAGAGGGCATACACTTATCTAGGAGATGGCAGCGTTCATGACTGCTATAAGCATGGAGTCAGGACTTCATACCTGGAATTATAGTGCAATAATATTATAATATAATAATATAATTATATTATAATATAAATTATAGTTGTGGGAAGCACATACAGTAAACCAACCTTACTAAGGCTGCATTCATAACCACCAGTGACAGAAGCCCATGTTTTGTGCATAGCATCGTGTAAGCAGCTGAGAGCTATTTCAGAGTAGGAGCTAGACGATGCACTCTAGAAAATACAGGATAATATTTTTGCTGATGGACAATGTTATGTGCCACTCTGATCTCTCAAACCAGGAAAGAAAAACATCCTTTTCCGGTCTTTAATCTCCTGCTGTGAGTAGATACTGTTAGAAACACAAGTAGCAGAGCTTTTATTTGCCACTGTTGATGGTGAGATGTGTGTCGTATTTAGCATGATATTCATTCCTATTAGAAGTGTAAAAATTGAAACTATATTTGGGTCGTATTTGCTCTGTATGGTGTTACAATACAGATCAAGTTGATGTGAAAGCAGAGGGGACTAGGCTATGATTGCCAGCCTTTATGTGCTGCAAGCACATGGTAGGAGTGTGTCATCTTATTTGGAGAGAAATACATAAGGCATTCTGGTACTAGGATCAGAACGTATTGTATGATGTTACAGCAGATCTATTTAGTTCTAGATATCCATCATCAGACTGGAAATACTGTACTGAAAGCAGCACTTGTTCCTAAACTGTGTATGTTACACCATTTTAGAGCAGTCTGAGCAAATGTGAGGGGAAAAAAGTGATGCTTTCTACTGGGAGGCTAGTTGTGGCAGGTTATAGAGAAATTGAGCAGGGAATGAGCAAAAAAGCAGCAAGATAAGCAAAGGCAGCATGTTTGCTGCAGGGAGAGGAATACTTGAAATAAATGCAGAGTATTTAAATAAATGCAGAGTATTTAGACACATGCAAGCTCTATGTAGAGTTACTGTGTGGTAGTCATTACCTACCAACCTTTGAAATGCCACAGTGTTTTTCTTAAATTAACTCACTTGTGATACTATTGTGAGACCATGCACATATGAAATGTTAGACTTTTGTCTTAAAGGCCACATACACACTACTGACATAGCCTGCAGCAAATAAAATCTCTTTCACCTTCTGTTCTGAGCTTTGTGTTTCTGCACTGCTTAGCGCACAGTGCAGCTCCTCTGTTTCTCCTGCTCCAGTTTTTGTCTTGTCATAATCATCTGTGCTGTACCCACAGGAGGACTTGCTCCCTGTTATCCTCCTGTGCTGCTGTACCTTACATGGTAAGCTAAGCAGCCATATCCACAGAGATTTCCTCACTCTTCCTAGCAAAGCGTAAGACAACTATAGTATCTAAGGTAGTGCAGTGGCACTATGTGAAATCAGAGTGTAGTTGTGAACGTAAGTCATATGATTCAATAGATTCATTCTAATATAGATTCTTCAAAAGCTATAAATATGGATTTATTTTTTATTTTTGTCTGGTTTTAATTCGATGATCTACTTTTACAAGTATTATTCCTCAAACTCCTGCCTCCTTTCCCATGCCTCACAACCAGAGACTAACAAATTTGCTCAATTAAGCAGCTGAGGGATGTTGAACATTGCTGGGGCTTTTTTTTTCTGGAGCCACATCAGGTGGAGTTGATAGGAAATGGGAATAAATCACTTTGCAGCTTCATCATTTGTCTGACTTGTATAAACTCAAAGTGTAGGGGAAAAGCCATTAATCTTCTGCCTGTGTTGGGGCAGGAAGGGAACGTGAGAGGGGCCAAGCAGTGGAGTTTCATGGTTACCATTGAGACTGTGATGTAAAAAGTTTTTCCTACCTGCTTACAAGTCTGGGCTGCTTTATTTAATACACAGAGTGCAGGAGTAAAGGGGAGATTGCTGATTAGGAAGGAGTAATTGCTATTGTCATATTGAAAGAACTTTATGATGACTTTCATTAAATCCTCATGGCAGCATCTTCCACAAGTTAAATTTTTAATTTCTGAATGGTCTCATTTTATTTTTTAGCATTATAGAACACTCCATGCGAAATAAATGCATTGGTTCAGAAATAATATCAGGGAAAGAACCAAAAACTCTCTAAATTCATTACTCAGACTTTTGCAAAAAAACAAACTCCATTTATTTGATTTAAACAAGTAAATAAAGTATTTGTGTGCTATTTAGTTACTTTAAATAACTCACAGTTATTGGATAACTATGGTGATACAAAGCTAGGATATAACAAATTAAGAATTGTGTAATACTGAATTATAACAAATATCCATTGGAAAGTATCAATTAATTTGAATGAGGCCATTTTTGCTGAAATGTAACTGTGGATAAATAATGCATAGAAACAAAATCTATTTAATAAAATGCTGCAAGAGATTATTCTTAGAGCTTGCATTTGTATTGTCTTTAACTGTAATACGCAGGCTGAGCCTTTGTTCATCTTGTACTATCTTCTTACTATAGATGCTCTATCAATGGTGGCAATAGCCATTCTGTCATCTCATTCTGCTGAGAGGACTGTCTAAATAACATAATGACAGAAAAATTTCAGCAACTGCTGTGTTATTTCTGCTGCCATTCTGGATCTTTTGGTAATGGTACAAAAGCAATTGTTTCCCCCAAGATCTGTTGAAATCACATCCTGTGAGTTTAATGTACTCCCTTTTTTTTGGCAAGAAATTTGTAGGGATTGAAAGTCTATGTCAACAAAAATTACCAACTTAGTTGTTCTGTTCTATGTGTCCTATTAAAATAATGTCATAATGGTAATAATTGTGTATGGATTTCTATATCAGAATACAGAGGGCATGCAGCTGAGCAACATAAACATCGTGTCAAAAGACAAAAAAAGGCAGATCTTGCTTTAAGAGCTTTCTATTTTTAGTCAATTTGCTGATATTTTAAAGTTATTTATTTTACATCTGTAGAATTCTGCTGTTTTTAAAATCAATTTTCTTGCGATGGTTTTTATATTTAATGTAGTATTTAAAACTCAGCCCATGTTCTTCTATTTGTTTCCTTTGTAATATGTAAGCTCAAGACTTGTTTAAATAAGTTTCCTGCTGACAGAAGAAAACAGTACTAGGAAGAAAACAGTGTCCAAAAGCCTGATAGTGCAACCAGTTTATCTTCTGATCATATTCTTTGACTCATCTTCGAATATCTTAAGACTAATGCTGATGTCCTAGAGCAAAGAAGATGGTGGTGGCTGTGTAATCATATGCTGCATGCATTTTTGCATAATGTGATTTTTCCCTCCTTCCCACTTCTCACAAGTATGTATTTTATTTTTCAGAGGTACTTTCACATAGGTTTTTTTCTTTGCTTGTTTGTTTGGTTTTTGCAGCAGAACCAAGTCAGTACTCTGTTTGCATTGTGAAATGGATGCTAAGATCAAGCTTGTAACATTCAGAGGTTGCACTGCATAATTTAGGCTTCTTGTTTGGGCTGGTTGTAAATGAGGGATACCAATGAAGGAATTTGTGGCCACTAGCTGTGGTGAATATGAGTGCTAGTGTTGCATAAAGAAGATGTTTCTTCATCCAGAGGAAATATCAATTGGAAATAGAAAGATGGTTTTAGCCATTGCTTACCTGTTAGTCCCTCCTGAACTTCCATGTTGTGACTACATTCTGATGGAAGAAAGAATTGTTCTTATGAGAGCTATTTCTGCTCTCTGTGGACATGAGAAGGAGGATTTAAGTAAGATTTTCTGATATAAATGATCCACTGCAACAGAAGCATTTGTGTACTTCAAATATTCCGATACATGTTTCTGAGATTTAACAGATAAACTTGAACCTTGTGTATTTATTCGTATCTTCATGGTATTAAAGACACACATTTAAACTGTATCTGGGTTGTCTTTGAAGACTTGAATTTCAGATGGTGATCCGAAAAAAAAAAAAAATCTTATTGAAAGTCTATGATAACATTGAGCTTTTAATTTTGATTAATATAAATTTACATGATTAAAGATGTATTTTTATCTGACATTTAGGATTAACTGGATATGATTTTTTCCCTGTAATACAAATATTTTGGCTTCTGTCATGGCAAAGTTCATGTTTACTTGAATACCAATCTGTGTAAGGGGGAATTAATTCAATTCATATAATGATTGCACTGATCATTACTCAGGACATCTGAAAGCAGAATTTGTATAAAGTCACTTGATTGTAAATTTAAAAAAATGAGGCTACCTTTGAACTCAATCCCAGTTCTTAAATATTAATTTCATAATGATATGGTATGCCTCTTTTAATACTGGGAGCTGTAGTCATGTTGGCTGTAACAATATTTAGTTAATGATAGATTTAAGAAAACCTTTCACAGTCAACTTACTTTCTGTATCTAAAGGGATCCTTCTGTCAATGCTTTTGAAATTATGACATTGTGTTACATATTTCTTCCATCTGAAAATGGAACTGAAAAGGAATAGGTAGGTATATCAAAGTTGATTTTAAAGTTTTTATTTATACTAGAATAAAAGTATAGTTATCTCTTTTGAAGACTGCTGTGGTTTTACTTTTTTTTTTTAATGTGTTTTGCTTTTTATGACCTATCATGGTAAATACCAAGTTTTAGTTTTGTGCTTTCTAAAAGCTCTTTGAGTTTGTTAATAAGTCATATAGCAAAACTAATTTTCTACTATTGTATAGGTTATTTAACTGTCTTTTCAGATTTGTTGTAGGAACATCTGGCTTTTTTTTTTATTCAACAGGAGAGGATCCAAAGAGGAGAAAAACAACTAGATAAAATATCTTAGTTATGAATTCTAGTTTAATAAATGTGCTTTCTATGGATGATTCATGGTTTTTATGATTACATTCAATTATTTTTCAACAGCTCATGCTTCATTTCATCAAGAATTTCAATCAATGCCAACTGATTAATTATCATTCTTCTAGTAGCCTTTTGTCTAATAAACAGTCATAATGAGCATGTTCAGTCTTGGCATATATAAATGTCAGTGATGTACTAATAAAATACTTCTAGAATTGGATGCTGGAGATAGTCATGCTTTAGATCTGTTTTTGAGGAGACAAGAAAGCAATCTCCTACCCTTTGCTTCCCTTTTTCCATACAAAATAAAAGCTCTACTTGAGCGATAAGACAGGGTCAAATTTCTTCATTCAAGTCAAGAAGAATTTCTTTGTGCTGTGGTGAAATACTGTGAAGTCTGTTGCTTTGACTTTGATTTTTTCTTTTTTTTTTTTTTTTTTTTTTAACATGACAGTTAGCACAAGGCATCCTGGAAATTTTGAGTGGCTTTAACCAGACTATTTTAAGTGTTTGTGTATTATTCCCAGTGTGCCAAAAACAAGATATTCACAAACCAAAGGAATCTTATGACATCTTTGTCTGACATAAGAGGATTACGTTAGTGCCCTTTTTTATGATTAATTACAAAACAGCGACACACGTAACCTTTCCAAACCAAGGATGAATATTGCTGCATCACACACAGATATTGCAGAAAGGAGAGCACTGCCTTATGGCTCAAAAACACTTTGGTCTTATATACCTTGGAACAGATGGTTCATTTAAGTACTGGCAGTGTAGCTTGACTAATTGCTTTAGACCTTCCATTTTTCTGCTTTATTTGGGTAAGAAGTGGGCAGCCCTGCCTGCACAGATATATGAACATATGAATTGTAAATAAAAACAGAATATGAAACATGAAACTGTGTTTAATTGTATGAAGTGGTTTTCTTGAATTATCACAAAATATATGAAGGAGAAATAATGATGATTGACTGGATTTAAACCTGTGAAACCGATTAAATTTCTAGTCTTGCAACTCTTGTGTTACACTGAAACCTTCCTGTCCTCTTACAATGGATGCTTGTGGAAGAGTAGGAATGAGTAGTGATATTTCCCCAGAATGTATTCCTGGACTCCTGTATGTTGTGACTTAGACTTTCTGCACTAGTTTTACTGTGCCTTTATGTTTAATAGCCTTTGACAATTTTTTCTTTCACTAATTTAATGGATTTTTAAGTATGTACTCTTCTAATATTTATAGAATCCAGAGGCAGAATGTGCTACTTAACTGTATGTTGTGTGAAGAAGTTAGGTATTTTTGTTAATGCTGTACATATCCATTTTTTTTTTTTTTCCTGTTGCCACTAGTCTTTCATTTGCAGGGACAGGATCTGCTGGTGACTGTCCTCTCAGATTAGGTACAGTTTCATAGGTTATTGTCATGGCCTCCTTCAGTTACTTATCTTCTAGTCAAAAGAATCTTTATTATGTGCATGTGTGCATATATGGACGTTTATGCATATGCACGCTTGTGCACACACAGCTGTTCTTCACTGAAACTGTTCCACACCCTCAGTTACTTTACCTGCCATTCTCTATAGTTTTTTGGGTGTCTAAGAAATCTGTAGGAGTGATATGGATGAAAGTTTTGAGTAATGGCAACTTGATCTTCCTTGTCTACATGTCATCGTTTTACAGAAGTGTGTGTTTGATGGCAGTACTTTGCCATGCTATTGTAGGCACGTTCTATTCTTTTGATTCCAGCTGTGCTGGCCACATTGGTGAATTACATTGGAGCAGCTACTTTAATATTACAACATGTTTAAAATTGAATCACCATGTGGAAACCTCTCAGCACAAAATTATTTTTTTTTCCTTTTTGTCATAAGGTAGACTTAGAGCAAACGTAAATGCCATTGCCAGAGAGTTATCTAGTTGTATTTAGACTGTAGTCTTTATTTTAATTAAGAAAAAATATTGTTTCTGACCACATAATGTGATGGTAGATCAGTATATAAAAGAGTACCAATTTTCTTTGGTTGTTACACAGAGAAGTCTGGTTAGCATTGCACTTGACCAGCTTTGACTTTGTAGTTGTTTCAATATGATCAAGTTAAAATGACCTTTTTCATAGATCTGGAGTGAATTCAGTTTCTCTGGTCTCTTTGTGGTACTGTTTCATTCTTGTAGGGCTATATATATAAAAACCTAAGGTACATGACACAAATGGGATCTTGGTGTATTTAAATTGAGATGAGTGAGGATTACTTTATTTTGCACCACTTATGTACCCCGTGCCTTTTAAATTATAGATGTGTATTCCAAGATTTACACTGCAAACGAGACAGTGAGAGGTATCAGTTCTAATATAGTCAGTAAAATGTGAAAAAAGCAAATACATATTTTACTATCAAATCTGTGTTGAAAAAAATCTTTTTTTTGGCATGGAGTGGGTGTTATTAGCCATGTGTTTAGTGAATAAATCTATTTACACTGAAAATGTAGTATTTCAATCTCTCACAACAATACAAATAGTCTTTGAAAGACACTTTTTATGCAGCAGGTTTTTTTAATGTTTCAGTTCTGTGCAAAGATGAAAGTCCTGTCTATTGCTTAAAAGGAAGCTAATGAGATAATATTATACCAGGCTTCTTTAGATTGTTTGTTGAATCTTTCTGTCTCTTTGAATATTGTGCATAAACAAGTTCAAACATAACTGCTACCATAGTCCTACTTTTCTTTCTTGGCTAAGCAGTGGTATTTTAGCTAGCCTATTAGTATTGCTGTGTTGAATGGAGTTCAGTGTTAGAAAAACATCAGGGTGCATCTTGCATGATATAATATACAGAACAAGAATTCTTCACATCAGCAGTCTATCCACATCGAGCACAGAACAGAAACAAATATTTTTATCTAGAATCTAATAGGGGAAGGAAAGAAGGAAGGAGGAATAAGAGTGAGACCTAAAGTATTTTTAAGGAGGTTTAGAAGAGCTACTGCTGTGAGGTAGACTATCCAAGATAAACATTTCATTTCAGTGCAGATCGCCTTTCACAATGGATAAAAATATTAGGAACTCTGAAATGGATGGTAATGTTGGTTCTCAATTGAATTTCTGCTTATACCTTGTATTTCTTATCACTTACATATATTAATAAATATTGAGTCAGGGTTGGTACCTGTGAAGCATTTATGTGTGATAAATATACTGCCTAATGTCTAAAAAGGATGATATCTAGCAGATAATTCCACAATATTAAAATATAACAGCACTGTAAAACATGAAGTTACAGTCTTATGTGGCATAGTAATAGTATATCATAATACTGGCAGGTGCATGATAAGAAATTCCAAAGTCATGCCTAGTGATAAACATTATTCTTAAGTTTTCACATTTAGTAGCTTTGTGTGAAGACAATAATAGCAATGTGCTAGATGGAAAATGTGGTTTGTGTCTTCTTCTAAGAACTGAGATGCTTGCTGGAACTTGGTTGAGTGGTTTTGGCATCTAAATTACTTGGATGGAAAACTGAAGGTATTCCTCACTACATATCTCATTCAAGTGGAGGGTGGAATAATGTAAAGATAAAAGAGCTGGAAGAAGTGATTAAAGAAGTAATGTAATTTTATTATAAAACCTGAAGTTATGTGAGTATTCAAAGCTGTTGACATTCAACCAATCTTGTTCAAATGAGCCCAATACATAGCCTATACTGACAAAAATGCCCTTTACTGAAGCCGTGTGTCATTCACATGATAAATCTCTGTCTTCATCTGCTTGGGAATGTGCTTGAGATCAGACCATTGTGAAAGACCTAGCTTTTGCAACTCTTACTCTCTTTACTTCTTATTTAGTTTTGCTTTCTACTTAAATGTGATCTGACTTCAGAACACAGCAAAAAAGTTTTTGAGTGCAGAACAGACATTGCAAAATGGCTGAGTAGATGGGCTCTTGGAAAAGAGGCACAACTTGTCTGCTGAATCTCTTCAGATTGGTGAATGCATTTGCATCATATCTGTGATCATATCTTGAGACATTTTAGGTATTATTGGAGATATTTCTGAAGCTGAGTTTTGTATACATGTAGCTCTATTCACTGTGAAGTGCACATAGCAGTCCTACTTGACAGGTGTTGGATGGGATAGTGTAGTGTACTCCTTTTTAAAAAAACTTTTAATCTGTGTTAACACTTTCCTGACTCAGAATATTGTTCTGAAGGTAAATTATTTGGAAAACCACAAATGTTGTAGAGATGAGGACCATTTACAAAGCAAATCTCAGTATAGTGGAATAAATAAAACTTGAGTAGACAATAAGTAGTATTATAGAATGATTGCTTCTCAAAAGATAGCTAGTGAACCAAATCAGAAATGCTGAAAAAAAACAATACATATTGAAGAAGGTATTTAAGTACTTCAACATACATGGAAGAGAACTGAAGTTAAGTTTTATTTTAAATCTTAATGCCTCAAGGTAATTCTTGAAAAATCGAACTACAAACTGCATGCTAAAAGGACTCTGCTATCATAATTGGTATCTTGGGGAGAGTAGATTGTGTGTACATCTATATATGAAAATGCTGTCTTTTTTAATATGTGTAGTGCAGTGGACCATTTGTCCTTAGATTCCATATTCTGTGTCATCAGTTGCAATAAAATTCAAGAGATTTTTTTTTCCTAATAAATTTTACGGTTTATACAAAATAAACAAGGACCCAATCTAACTTTTTTCCCACTTTCTTCTTTGTATTCTAAATGATAGCACACTTTATTGTGGAGAGAATAGTACAGCAAGAAAACTGAAATGGAATCATTCAGTGTATTTGAAGTATGCCTGAAGCTTTGAGAAACAATTGTACTGTATGGATTTATGAAGAAAATTTAAATTTGTCCAACCATTGTAAAATGTTGCCTACAGTTTTGTAATAACGTGCTCTGAAAGTTTTGGTGATCTTGAAGAGTCCTATCATGTGACTCTTACAGTGCCATAGGTCACACTTTTATGGATAACAATCTTGGTGTTTCTATTAAAGGCAGCAATTCCAGTGGCTGTGCCTGAGTTTTGCATGTCATGGACCCAGAATGAAGATCGATAGTATTACTACTAAAACCAGGCTACTAGTTGAATCCTTACTCAATTTAAGCACCTTGAACTGGATATTCCTTGTTGCTTTATGGATGCTTAATTTGCAGTCCAAAAGACATTTCCTGCTCTGTAAATGTTGTATTTCTTCACGTGCAACATGGTTTTACCATCTCTGGTAGCTATATTATTATCAATAAAGCAGATCTGCAGATGGACCTCTCTATCGTAAATGACAACAAATTTTTACCTGATACATTGTGAAATTTTATTGGTGTTGACAAATGAATCGCAAATGTATTGTACCATAAACTAACATTGTCTTACTGCCTTGTAATGAGCTGATTAGTAGTGCAAAATAATTGCAGACAGAATTGATATTACACTCCTGTGAAAAACAGCAAAATCAATATGATTCCAATATCTCAGGCTGTAGTCAGATTTTTTTTTTCTTTATATATTAAAATTGTGAAATTGATTCTCCTTACCTTGTTCTTTCTCAATAGAAGAGCATTAAATCTACAAGGTGAAATAGACTTAAGTCAAACAATGATAGTTGGTGTTTTTATGACTGTGCAGATATTACATAATTCTCAGTTCTTCATAGAGAATTTAGAGAATGAAATTACTTCAAGTATGGTACCCATGTGCAAATTATTACTGAAATGTTGCAATTACATACTTTGCAAGATGTAAACCAGAATGATATCCTCCTAATTAAGCTTTTGCCTTCTGGAGGAGGAAGGGGGAAAAAAAAAAAAAGATAACACTGAGGTTCTTAAGCAGCATTTGCTAGACAGATTCAACTGAAAATTAACTTCAAGCTTCCATCTCAGACACATTTTAATGCATGTCTGAGTGCTTTTAAACCCCATTGACCAGCTTATAAATGATTAAAATACTTTCCCTGCAGCATACAGAAGGTGTTCCTATCATTACATTCTTTTGACAGTTCACAGTTGCAATGACAGGGTGAGATACTTTAACCACTTTGCAAATATCAGATAACTTTCCTGTCCGCTGTGCTGCAATACAATGAAGTCTAGAATTTTGCCAGTATTGGTGTTTATACTTGCAGAAAAGTACTGGCTGATCACATCTGGCCAAGTGGCACTCATGATGAGATTTGCAAATGAATCAGATAAGCTATAGACATAAGATCTGAGATCTTTAAAAAAATCTTTAATGCTGTAAGAAATCATCACCTATGAGGAATTTATTTACATCCAAATTGATAAAATTCTGTATTAGCGTAGTGAGGAGGAGTGGGCAGGTAAATACAGAAGAGATAAAGATCTGTTTTGAGTTTTCTGTTTCTTTGTTTTTCTTTGTGGTGGTTTTTTCATTAGTAAAGTTCGAAAGCAGCAACTAATCAATTCAGATTCTGATTTCAAGACTGCTTTTCAAGAGTTAGAGATTTCTGTACAGACAGGACTGTTTATAAAATAATTTTCTCGAAGTGTTTTTACACACTCAGTCTTGCTCACTTTAATTAGTTGGAAATAATATCTTCCAAGTTTGCCCTCCTCAACTAGCCATCTTTTCCTGGACAATTTTGTTTTCTACTAACCTGAAGCATAATGCTATAGCTTAAGTAAATAATTTACTTCTTTGTTGAGACTTTGTTGTAATTTAGAAATTATTTCAGTCCCATTTTAAATGGGATTGCCATTTCAAAGTGTCAGCAAAAATGCAGTTGTAAGGAACTTCACAGGAGATACTAGACTGTGTGTACACCAGGGAAAATATTATAAAGGCAAGCAACAAGTAAAGAGAGTTTTTTTCAAGTCAATAAATAGTAAGAAAGCACTAATTATATAGTTTAGATACCTGTATAGATTTGTATCTTTTCCTATTGTATTATCCCAGATGTGGATAATTTACATTAAAGGAATCACTTTGGTAGCAAGGATGATTACATTTGTCTCTTCATGTTTCTTTGTGAAACTGAATCATTCCCTTGCAGACATGATACTACTGAGAGCAACCCATAGTGTGGAGATCATTTGTGGTTTGCTGCTGTCCCCTACTACCCTGCTGTTCAGGCTGCACAGATGGGATAAGCCCTAGCAGGGACTTTGACTGGTAATGGTCATCTGGAAAGAGGTTGCCACAAGACAAATGGGCCCAGGTGGCTTCTTTAGGTGCTCAGATAACTCAATACTCCTTTTGTGGAGCTTGGTTGTGTCTGATGTCCTATCTAGGGTGATTTGCCTCTCAGGCTGGGTACACGGTTACATTTTCTTTACCTCATTCCATTATTTCTCATTTGTATTCCTCCTGCTGGTCTTTGCTGGCCAACTACATTTTATGAAAAATACAGTTCTCTGTCAGAATGTGTGAAAGTCCTAGGAAAAAAATATTTCAGTTTACAAAAAAGGAATTAGAGAACAATTCCATAAACAGCAACTGTAACACTATCATTACCACAGGCTCCATTTAGAGCTCCATTTATGAGTGCAATTAAGCATATGGATAGCTCAGGTTTTGTCATCAGCCTAGAATGGGACAACGTTATTGAGGTAGATTCAATCTAAATCTATAACAGTAAAATTGGTCTAAGATGTAACCCTTTAATATGCCTGGAAATGGCAAGTTGTTGCAGTACTGCTTTGTTTGGAAACATTTGCTGATGAAAAGATGCAATTTAATGCAGCAAGGAAAACGATCACTGACTAATACACCTGTGTTAAGTGCCTTGAATTTATCATAAGTAAGTGGAGAGAAGCAGGGCAGAGGGGACAGTGCTCTGCTTTCAGCTAAGTTACTCTGAACAGCAAAGTAGCAAAAGAAGAGAATAATTTTGTTTGCAGGGTAAGACCAGACTCTTTAGAAACATTACATTAAAAAAAAATGAAGAAATTTTACCAAAAAGATTTTCATGTTCTGTACATTATTGCATTTTTTATTATGGGTGTTAAGCTTTGGGTCTTCACGGGAAAGAATATTTCTGTTTTCATTGACACCCAGGCTACTGTTTGACAGTTAGGTAATTACAAATATTTATGCTTTTACTTGAAACAGACAAAAGCCCAACTGCTCTTTGAGGAAGATGTAAAACAATATCATCCATGTGCAATCTTAACTATAACCACACAAACAGTCTTTTTACTTATTAACTTAAGTTATTGGTTTCTTCTTCTCTGTAGATTTTTGCGATGTTTGAATGATAGTGCCTCATGTTGATGTTATTGTTGGGATGTGGGGCAGAAGAGGAATCACTAGCATTAGCATATTTGATTATATTTCTGCTTTCTACTTGCTTCTCAGGCAATAATCCTATTTAGCAACTTCTGTAACTGAAGACCAGATTGTGTCAGGGAACAAACATCTATGGGTGTGGAACTCATAAAATTTTGCTGCTTGCTGAAGTAGAAAATGAATATAATCAACAATAGAACTGTCGAATAGTGGCATACCCATAGAGCCATGGATTCAGTGGGTATGTTATATCTCTCATGTGCTTTAAATCTAAGTCATATGGCTTTTCAGAAGCAGTGTTTTTTGATCACCAGTGAAACATTGCATGCAAACAGGTAACTTATGTGTTGAACTTTTGCTGTAGCCGTTGGGTTCTCTACAGGCCAAAGTCCTGTACAATAAATTCTCTGATTAGTAGCTGAATTTGTGCAATTATCTCACTTCTGCTCTTGTTAATTTCAGTTTTTTCTTGTCATTTGTCTATTTTCAATTCAAACACGAAATCAATCTGCTCAAATTCACAGTTCTGCCAGATACGTATTTGAAAGCAGCAATGAACACATTTTTTATATCAGTTGGACCCACAGACCAAGTGGGTTTTAAAAAAGCATCAGGCAACTTAGTAGTGAACCATTATGTTTCTCATACAAATTTTGTATATAAAAACCAGAATAGAATAGTAATGTTTTAAAAAGGCAACTTATTTCAGTGTTTTCCCTGTGCTTTTCAGTGTTATTGCTGAAGTCTGTAGGTGATTATATGCCCTTCATTCCAATATGACTGCTAATACTTTGAATGACATTTGAAGTCAACAGAACTACTAGTTGAAATAGTTTGCGCATTAATCAGTGGCTCATTACAGCGTGCAGGGATTTTCAGTATGTAGGGGTATTTTGAAGTAGTTATTTGAGAGTTTTTGCACTTAGATATGAGAATTATCTTGCTGCCTTATTTTGCACAAGTGAGATACTTCTGGATTTGTGTTGTGAAAATGATATGTGTTTTGTTTTTGAGACTTCTTATTTTTCAAGTGTTTCTAGAATTTAAGTGCAGCATCGTCAAGGCAAAGAATTCAGTTGATTCGTGGCAGCAATATGTCAATTTTTGTTTACATGAGTGAAATAATAACTTGGAATAGAGATGTACTACCATGAAAAATAGGTGGAGGATATAATGCCCATCAGTGAATGTGAGAATCATTACACTTTTTGAAGTGTTTCCTTATAAGAACTTGTCTACACCGGAGTTATTTTAGAACAGCTAATTAAGAGAGAGAGTATTTCAAAGTAAGACATGCTGAGTGTGAAACTATTCTATAGCAGCATTTAGACTGTGACTCCACATCCAGCATCAATCAGAATTAATTTTAAGCAGCAGAGAAGACAAAACTGAAAACTAAGTGGATTTTTTTTCTTCTTGATTTGTGTTTTCTGGAAGTCAGTTCTTTACTTAGTAACTTTTAATTTAACTTGATTAAGAAACTAATTTGCACTGCCCAAGAGCTGTTTTAACAGTGTTGGAGCATCTGGTGCATTGCAACTTCTGATAAAGCTACATTCTTAATTTTTAACAATCTTGTTGATGGATTTGTGATCATGCAGAGCTATAGTGGTATCCTTCCTCTTTTTGAACAGCCCTGCTCTGCAAGTGGCTGCATTAGCTTTAATGTAGAAACTTGAGGGGGAAAAAAAAAGCTACTTAGTTTGGTTAGACTGCAGGATCTGCTCTTTAGACAGGACTAAAGTAAATGCGAAAAAAGTAGTTGCTTTTTGCCTTTTATGTTTTTTATCTAGCTGAGCTGAATAAAAATGGGGACTTTTGGTTGTACATGATGCTGATGAAAAGTGAAGTCTCACTGTTTTATGTGTGAACATTTTTGCACACCTTCACAGTAGGGATTTTCCCTAATGCCTTTTGCTTTAACAGCTGTGACAGGAACTCTGCTTCCAGCAGCTTCAAGTGGTTAAATCAATAATAGAAATAGTTTAGAAATATTAATCCACTGCTGCTATGTGAACATTCCATGCCCAGCCTGCCGACTGTGTATGCAAACAGATAATGATGGGCATCAATAATTTTTAATGTTGAATTCCTCTGTATCTAAAACTTCAGTAAATAGCTCTTCAGATAATTTTTCAGAGGGCAAAAGAATAGTCAGACACATGGTGTGTAACCGTATGCTAACAGAAGTGATTCATTATCATTGATGAAAGGAATTCAACCAGTATGAATTGGCAGTTGATAATTTGACATATGCAGCTAGGCACTGAATAGGCACAGCATTTTTTTAATGTGAATTCTTTTCATTACCAGAGAAATATAAGCAGCTAAAATTAAGTAGGTGTGGTTCTGTTGTCAGGAGCTGTAGATGGAATATAAAAATTTCCCACATCTTAAGTAATTAGGAATTTGTGTTAGGGTATTGTAATTGACTTCTGAAGTAGGGTTAGTTTGAGAATGAATTGGGAAATGTATAAAGAAGATCTAATAAACAGCAGCAGCACCAAACCTGTATCTGATAGAAATAGTGTAGCTCTACAATGGGTAGTAGAGTCTTTATCAGTTTGTGCTTGACTGAGAGTTGATTTAGAAACATCTTAATGTTCAACTTGGATGATAGGTACTCAGAGCTATGAACACCATGGTTTTAGTGGCCTCAAATAAATTTAACTTAAGTTATGCCAGGCACGCCTGGGTAGTCTAGGAGAGTCTGCTGGAGAGAGATTTCCAAGCTGTTAAGCAGCTTGAGTAGAATGTGTCTGTGCTCTTAGTGTAAATGTGTTGAGTTCCACTGATGCTTTGTAGTAATGTGGGCCACGGGAAAGGTATCATATAGCTATTGTACTGCAGTAATGTAGATTTTCTTATCAGTTTCTGGACACAGAGTCTGGAAAGAGTTTCATGAGCATTAAAATAGCTTTGTCAGTATATTTCTTCATTGGAAGGTGGACAGGCAGACTGTCAACCAAAATAAAGATGTATCTAATTTCTAAGCCAAGGTGTTAAGTCATGTTTTGCAACCTTCTATGAGTTGGCAAAGATAAAAAGACTGATTATCCTTTACCAAACTCCAGTCATCTCCACTCCCCTCTTCTAAAGCTGGTTTATTATCTAGAAGCCTCATCAGATGGTCTTCATACTTCAATGATGGCTCTGTTAACAAGGAGTAATATACATAGAGAATGTATCTTGTTCTTCAGTTGAAAGGTGTTATATAACCTCTCCCTACTACACATTTCATACCTATTATTTATGATTTTAGCTTTAAAATAGTTTATCCCATAATTTGATTTTGAATATATTCAGTACATGCTTAGATGTAAAAGATTAACATGTCTGGGGTTTTAGATTTGGTCCCTAGATCAAAATCACAGGTTCTTGATGAGGGCATGGGGTGTAACAAATAATTAGGGAGAATGTCAGTGTACAATAGAAAAAGGTGAGCTTCTCTGCAGTATGTACCTCCCAGCAGGAAAATTAATCTCAGTCCATGTATTCCCAATGAATCTCTGCTATATTCAAACCCTGAAAGGGAGTTAGAAATATGTAACCAGCCTTACACAAATAGGAACTTGAGGAATGACTTTATCCTTCTATCCAAGGCACAGTCCAGTGTTTTTCTCACAGTAAAATTGCATTTTCCAATAGACAAAGAGGCTTAGTCATGGTTTGTCTTTGCTTGTATTAAAAAAAAGAAAAAAAATCATTTATAGAAACTAGCAATCAGATTTCATAAAAAATAAGTCTGTATATCATCTGCCTTCTACATCTGATATGTAGTCATGCATGGCTTTCCAAGGAATTAGTCAAGTGTATAATAAGTAGATCACTGACTGTTTACAACTATTTTTCAGAAATGGTGCATTGTCAGTTGACTGGAGACAACTTATTCTGGGAATTTCTTCCTTTTCTGAATATGTTTGAAAGTGGTCATTGACTTCCAAGTCCACAACAGCATTTTATTCACCAAAATCAAAGCTAAATAACTCATGGAAGAATGTGATGTGTGCATGTGATGCTCTTTGCTGCAATGTTTTATGTTGTCCTTGAAAGAGCATAGCTAGGAAGAAATTTGAAATATAACCTTAATTCTAGATATCCTCATCTGCTAGAGGAGTGGTGGTAGTGTTTCAGCTATGGGAATGTGAAATAACTCGAGAGGCAGCAGATGGGATGGCATGACAGGCAGACAGGCAGTCTAGACAAAGCTGTGTTAGGCTGTGGTACTGGTGTTTTGGAGAGCGTTTTGGTTTCCCAACTGCTTACAGGTGGGCAGAAACAACTGAGCAGCTACTGTACGCTTGTCACTGTGAGCCTGGGCTAATTGTTTTAGTACCTGTTATGCCTGAACTGCTTGACTGGTTGCGTGGAAGACTTCAACTATTGAGAACTAACTACAGAGCTGGCTTGTACCTAACACTGTCAGGTAAAATATCTAATCACTGTGCAGGGATATACATGCATTTTTAAGCATGTTTCAGCATACCTGCTTGTCCCTGCTTTTTCGTTATGTGTTTTGACAGCACCTAGGATCAGAGAGCTCTAACACTTTGAAACTTCATGCTACTTGGAGAATTCAAACGCTTTCCCTGTTAAATCTTCAGAGCCATGTGAACGTGTTTGGTAACAGTAAGCAAATGCAGGATCACTCCTGGAGCATTTGTAAAACCAGAAGGTCTGGGAAGATATTTGTTTTGAATTTCTGTGCCTCAGCTTGGATTGGGATTCTATGTTATTCTGCCACAATTCTTGAACTGACTAGCTGAGAGTTGGAAACATACCTTGAATGCATTGCCACTTAAACATCACAGTAGCGTTAATAATTTTTCACAGGATGATGCTGATGCCTGTGGACTTACTGTAAGTCATGGCTGTGCTAGATACAAGTTGAGCAACTTGTATGGTTTTAAGGTGTCTTGATGCAAGAGAAGTTGTGTTATCTACCAGATTTTTAACTGTTGCTACTGTTAAGTTCCTACTTCTTTCAGCAACAGTCAAATAAAAACATGTCTGTGAAGGGTTGATTTTTGCCTGTAAGCTTGGATTAAAAGTAATTTTTGGTTGGTGATTTGAAAATCATTATAGAGACTAGAACTATATGGATTTATTCAAGCTGAGGAAGTCACCTGCAGTTTCTAGAGCAGTATATATGACAGAAAACAAGTAAAATTAAGAAAACATTTTACAAGGGATGCCTCTATAATTATTACACAGTTTCTTACCAATTTATCTACCAAATAACCTCAATGAAATATGCCAACATACTTGGTTTTGGTTCTACAGTTTTACGGTATCTGGGTCAAGCTGCAACTGAAGCTTTCTTTTGTAGCAGTGTCATATTCCACAAAATATAAAAGCATTCTGATGATTATTTTTAATGTTTTTACTCTAACAAGGATTGTTAAGCAAATATACAATATAGGGAGATTGGTGCTGTCTTGGAGAAAGGACAATTCACATCTAATACTGTGTCACAACTTGTATGCATTAGTAGGCTGTGGGTGCATGGTTTGTGTTGTGAGCTGAACGTACAATTAATGATGCTGGTCACTGTCTGCATAGCCTTTTAAGTAACTAGGTGCCTGAGGCCATAGAGAATTTGGCTTTTACAGCAAGAGTTTGTGTCCCATTGTGCCTTCTTCATTCACAAGGCTAACATCTTACTAGGGAAATATCTCTTCTAGAAGTTAAACTTTGAGTAGGACTTTTTTTTTTTTTGACTGTCAACATCTTTATTATTTAAAAAATTCTGTCAAAATCTATTCAGTTACAGTGCAGTGTTGTTTAAAACGTCGTGAAATAAAGAAGTTTGTCCTGTATTCCTTTTGTGTGTGTCTAATAAACTTCTACTTATTTCTCTGTTTATCTTTCTTCCTTAAAAAAGCTACAGGAAGCATAGCACTGGCTGCTATGCTTTGGTATCTTTAATCTCTAGTGGGTATCTTAAATCTAAGTGTAAAAGCACAGAGAATATTTGAATCTTGGGCAGAACTGGGTAATTTGCCCCAATAAGGTGTGTTGCTCTGTTCTATATTTTCTGGACAGTTTCTATGTGTTCACCTTGAAATAATATTTTCTGATGTCCTATGGAGATGTTTTCTGGTTATGTGTTTTAGGAGTTCCCATCTTACCCAGTCACTGTCACCTTTTTCATGTATTAGTCTCATTTCCTTTAGCTGGGCAAATAAATCTAATGAATCTGAATTACTGTTCTCAAGTGCACACTAAATTATGACACAAATACAAGTGTATAATTAATTACAAACACTTCAACTGTATGGCATAGGAAATTTCCGTTAAAAAAAGCATAAATCCAATAGAGCCTGAAGTATGAACTCCAAGTATTGAAAGCAGCACTTGGGGGTTTTCAGATGACTGTACGTGTATACGTATGAAAGCTGAATTTAATGGTGGAAAACATACCCCATTTACTTGCGTGTATCAAGATAGTCACAAAGACTGTGTATGTAGCAATGTATACACGTGCAGAAGAGACAGTACACTACTGAATAAGAAAAAATAAGGAAAAATATTGAAAACAGTGCTGTTATTAGAATTGTTTCCCCCAAACATGCTATAGTAGATAATGAATAAAAGTATTACAAATTGTATTACAACTTCATAACTGCTTTAATACTACAATATTTCCTTAAATGGGACACCAACTAGTCATGAGTGTTTAAATTTACATTGTCTTTCAAATTTAGTGACTATTACATAGTTCGTTTATTTTTCATAGCTGTTTATTAGAACTGAAAACTGAGTAGCTCTTCTTAGCACTCTGATTTTGTTTGACCTAAACAATATTCATCTATCACTTTCGTTTTTCAAAGCATTAATATCTTGCAGCAAGTTTTCAAAATAGATTAACTTCCTAATCTTTCACTCTAGGAGACTAAGATTTGAATCTGTCATAGGTGAGAATGATGGTCAATATGTTATTTTAGGAGCCAAGTTGGTAAAGATGGGTAAATAAGATGATGCTTTGATCCAAGTGCTTATCTTCAGTATTTCAGTTACAGAGAAAATATGTAGTTGTTTTAAAAAACAAAACAACTTTTTTCACTGGTTATCAAAATAAGAGCATAAGTGAATGTCCTAGGATGATGTGAGAGGAAAGGAGGTTCAGATCTCTGCATTCTAATCTGAGTTTTTCTTTTTTTCATATTTAGAGGACATCATTGTTGGCTTTAAAGTGCAGCGATCAGCAAAGATCACTGCAGATAATACAGGGAAAGAAGAAACAAATGTATTTAATAGCATGTTGTGATATACTGTCATTGGCCTTCAGACTGAAATTCAAGTGGTCTGGTTTCTTTGTGACCAATATGTTAATTTGTAGCCATTAAGAGAGTTGTTTACACTTTGTTTATGAAAGTTATAAACTAGTCAGTGTAAATGAAAAGATAAAACTGTGTGTGTGTGTACTCAAGCATACAATATTGTTGTAGAAGTTATTTTGTTTCTCAGATCATTTAATCTAGAAGAGTCCAAAAATATGTGTAGATACTTCACAGCAGAATCTCTGAAACACGGAATTGAAATTGGGAATGCTGTGATTATACTGGGAGTGGAGAGCAGATGCATCTCAGCAGAACTTAGTATTGGTCTTGTCTACCAAATTAAGACCTTCTAACCATGTTACAGTCTTGCAGTCTTTAATGGGGTTGGAAGTTATTTGCAAATTCATTTTTTCTTCGCATTTACATATTACTACTTCATACCTTGTGCTTTCAGGAAAAACAAGCATGGAGTAGCACACTTCCTTCTGCATTGACTAAGCAGATAAATACGATTATTCTCTAAGTTCATTAAATGTATTCCTATTCTTCAAAGCATTTAGGTATGTGCTTAGCACATATAATTAGTTCCTCAAATTAAATGAATGTCATAATAAAGGCTTTCTTTCAGACAGAGTTAAGAAAATAGGGAGAATTTTGAAATCAACAGAGATATTTAGCCAAGCAATTCTTACTTGTTTTATTATAGGTTAATAATTAGGTTTGATGGGAAATTGTTATATAGATTCCTTATATGGTCTTGCAAAGGTCAGTCCAATTTTCTTGCCCAAAATTCACTAAATATTCAAGAGACTCTGAGCTTATCAGCCTCCTTTACTAGGGATGTTGGAAACCCTTTTGGACAACAAAGTTTTAGTAATTTGTTTTCAGGGAGTACTTTTTTTTTTAAATGAAACTGTGATAAGGATTAAAACCTCATATGTTACTTCCACAAATGTAGTTAGTGCTGGTGGTTGTTGACTGCCTTGTTAGTGGGCCATTTGGTTGCTGAAATGTCAGAATCACTCATCCTGGATAAGCTGTGGTATAAGGGAGGTATTATGAAATGTTTCATCTTTCATTATAATCAAGCTTTTGCAGAGTTTGTTTTACCAGTCGTGGAAGCCTATGCAAGGGTTACTAAGACACGTAATTTCTATAAAGATAGATGCAACTCAGCTATGCTGCTGTTATAAGTGACAACAGGTTATATGTGCTGGAGAAGACATTGAGTCGGTGACAAAACCAGTATCCTTTTCCTTCTACCAATAAGCCCTAATCATCTCCCTTGCCTCCTGATCCTACCATTCACAGGATTATTTGTGGCTTTTGTGCTTGATAGGCCTTAATTGTTTGTTTAGTATGCCTCCAGGCTCCTGGAGCTTGCTTGTCCATCTTGGCATTCAGTGAGGAAAATGACAGTGATCTGTAAGATTCTTGCTATTTTATACTAAAAATCTTCCCCAAAACCCCACAAAACCCACACACAGACATTTTCCTAGAACTTGAAATAATTTAATAACTTAGCATCAGGACTGCACATACCCATTCACCTTTGTTCAAATCATGGAAAGAATTTTATGATTGTAAAGCAAACATCTGTCACAGTCACTGCAAGAAAGTACTGTGGAGGTAATCCAAACAGGAACAATCTGCCTGAGCTATAGCTGAAATGGCAAAGAAGATTTTAAAAACAAACAAATGAACAAAACAAAGAGGCATGGGAATTAAGGTCTTGTACCTTAAATTACTGTTGGAACCGGTCAGTGAGAGCGTGCTGTGACATTGGCAAACACTTTTTTCATTTTCAAATGCACAGTCTAAGTTGGGAGCCTTAATGAGTCAGTTTTATCTTGAAGATCAGTGGCTAGTCTACTTCCAAGATACTGTATTTCTTCCACCTTTTCATTTGCTTCTCTCATGGAGAAATTGCATCTTGTCGTTGGCCAAATATATGTCTTCTGAGCAAAGCGCATTAATATGCTGTAACAGTCTGTTTAAAACTATGAAGTGTACCTTGTATGCCTGTGCTAGTTAATCCAAAACAAAGATTAAGTAAGGTTTTTGTATATAAGGGGAAAGCTGAATGTGAAATTAAAATGTAAATCAAAAAGTAATTGGCTTTTTGTGCATAGTTTAGATAAGATTTACTTTTGAAGAATGTCTTTGTGTTTTAACACAGCAGGCCAGACACCATGTGGCACACTTGCACTTAATAATGGCAACAAATCTAGGCCATAAATATTACAAACGATGCCATTTGAATGAGGAGCCCTATGAACCATAATAAACCCCCCTGTGATTAATTCTAAAACTGCTCTGTTCATATTAGACCTGCAGTGGCTTCCCTGATGAGATCAATACAGCGTAGCAGAGTGACTCTAATAGAAGTGTTATTATCTTTTAATCTTCAGGAGAATGCCAACTTTGAGAATTCTTCAGCATTCTGGCTGCTTATTTTCTCGGAGCAACCTTCAAGGCAGTTGTTTTCTGAAATGAAGATACATCAGAGTCTTTTCAAGGATTTATCAATAATACGACACGGTCACTGTTTGTGGAGGCAACAGCTAAAAAGCACATTTGTATGCTGAGACTTAAAATTGGTCACAGTGACCTTCCCTGTCAGCCTCTATTTTCTCAGCAGGCAAATGCCTACAGTGAACAAGGAGTAAAGGACAGGGATGGGAGTAGGTGGGTGGGTGGATGAAGTGGGGAGTGGAACTATGTAGGGTAGGGCTTTTTAGGCAGCCAACAGCAGCATATTCCCAGAGCCTAGTTTGCATGTATTATGTTAAGGTTGGACGTTTCTCTGTGCTCATTGTAGGCAATGCTAACTAGAATATAAAATTTTTAACAGATTTTCATTGCCATTGGAAAGGAAATTTTATTCAGCCATTGATATAATGAGGAATACCTGGCAAGCTGGAAAAGTCACATTGTAGTCAGCTGAAATGTAGAAATAATCAAAAGGCAAAATAATTTTTTTGTCTTTTTTTTTTATGGTATTTATGGTATTTCACATTAAAAAATGAGAAAGTATTCTTCAGCTTGTAAGCATGGCAAGATAAGGTAATATATCTATTAGGTATCTTTAATATTTTTTTTCAGTCAAGGGCAGAGAGGCAGTATCACCAGCATGGTTCTTAATCTTCTGAAGAATGGATTTGCCTGACCAAGTTCCACGAGGTTTTTGCAGATTGTTGACAGCATTATCAAATACACATAGCTATTACATAATATGCAACCTACTGCGTAGGAATTGAGCACTGATATGAAGACAGAGATAGCAGCAAATAATGCCAAGGAAGTTTTTTGATGCTCCTTACTTTTCTGTGTTCTCTATGAATGGAAATGTGATTTGAAGTATCTGGATTATAAGTATGGTATATACAACAATCTTCAACAAATGAGAAAAACACATTAGAAATTAAGCTCTACAGTACAATAGAAGGAAAGTGAGAGATAGCATCAGATTCACGTGTGGAGGCTGACACTCAGGAAAGCTGTCAGTAGACAATGTGCTGCATCCTGCTAACAAGATATGCAGTAAGTAGTTCTATGGATAAGCTAATAAGAGAAAAAATTTGTAAATAAAGATACACTGCTTCTATTTCAGACTTGTAAGTAGTTTAATTATTAAGGGTAAAGATCAAGAAGCTATCCTTTTTTGTTGGTGGTGTCTAGAGTTTTTTTTTAAAGCTTCTGTTTACATTTCACAGAATATTTTTGTTTGCACAACTCACAGACAGACAGCAGTACAGCTCAATTTCAGGGTTGCGATCTCAGGCTTTCATTTGAGCATGCTTGATGAGCCTGCTCCTCACACATACTGCGTTTTCCTCCAAAGGATGATTTAGATGTCTCACCTTGGTGCACAAATTGAAGTGCATTAGGTCGCTTTGAGAGTGCTCACATGGCGAAGTAACTAGCTTGCTGTGTGTGCTTATAATAGTGTTTGTGCACTCATAGTCATATGTTTAAAAAACATTGCCTGTTGTACCTGTGAAGGACATTGTGGGGAAAAAACCCAGTATCTTGTCAACTAAGTTCTTTGTCAATGGAATTCATAAGCTGTTTATGGTTTAAAATTTTGTTGCACAGACTTTCACTATTAAATACTATCCTTTCTGTTTTATGAAATAAGAAGTTTCAAAGGCCATGCTCTTGTTCTCTCTAAGGAACTTAAAAAAGGGAAAAAGCTCTCTGGCAGGCACTGTTAATGATGCTAAATGTCTTTGCAAATGTAATCCTCATCTTAGTTTTGTTCTCATTTAATTAAATTAGGAAGGCATAACAAACCGAAAAGGTTACTTTTATGTCCTGAACATTGCATAACAGGGAAGGTGTGATAGGTGTTTCCCTTGTAACATTTTTCTGTGTACAGTATTCTCACACTGCAAAGGACAAATCTGCTGCATATGAATTGTAATTCATATTCATACACTCACTTCACGTCTTAAATTTTAATCAGTGTTAATTAAAATATATTTTGAGTGTCTTTCTTAATCTTGACCTACTAATACTCATGCAAGCTGTTAAACAATAGGAAGTCCTTTTGAAAGATGTTTTTTTGCAGCCATACAATGTTTCCTAAAATGGAGATTAAATAGTTCATCTGTCTTCCGGTACACACCTGGTAAATAGGGAAGAGATACACAGTGTACTTACAGAATCTTGAACTGCTTGAGGCCTAAGTTCACGATAAGAGGCAAATATCCTCTTCCTCTCTAAGACTCATGGGAAGGAGGACATTTGGAACAAATGTTGCTTAATTAAGGCATAACTTTGCAAATTGAATTCACAAAGAACTATCTGGCAGAATTTCATATGGCACACATAATAATTCCTAAATAATTTTCATCCAGTGGAAGGCTGCCCAGGTTGGTTGTGGACTCTTCTCTGGAGGTTTTAAAAATGTGCCTGGGTATATTCTTGTCACTTGATCTAGGTGGACCTGTGGAAGTGTGTCGGAGGCACTAGATGGACTAGATGATCTTAAGAGGTCCCTTCTAACCCCTGTGATTCTGCAACCTATAGACTGCATCTCAGCAATTGTATGAGGAGCTATTCTTCCAGAACCAATCAGTAGCAGATTAGAAATGGCTTTTATTCTCACGCGATTCATATAGTGCCCACAGCAAACTAGGAATACTGTATCTTATACAGTAATATCATGTGAAATCAGAGAGGAAGGCGTTAGGTAGGACTGTCCTTGGAAAGGGATAGGTTTTCTGGAGGCATACCTATTTTGTGCTGGATCGTACTAGCACTGTCTTTTTCTCCTTATTTCTCCAAACACTATATGGGATGCTTAAGTCTTCTTCCACAAGCCTATAAAATGTCTCATTAATTTCCTTTTTCTCCTCTCTGAGTTAGATATTACATCTTTAAGTCTTCAGTTGCTTGGAGCTGTGCTAAAACTTACATCCTGGAGGTGTGCTACAGGGTACATCTGAAAATATGCAGTCTAAAAAGAAAGTGCTATTGATATAAGACTCTGTTTTACCTTACCCTAGTAAAAAAATTTCAACATTAGTCTTTTTAAATCTAGTTGTGATAGCTATGTGTTTCAAGAAATATTTACAAATATGAATCAAATACATACATAAAAGATTTATCCCTGCAAAACTGAGGATTCCAGATAGGATTTGAATAGAAATTGGACTATTGAGTGCCTTTATATATTTCTACATGGAAACACATATACTCTCTCTATATTTGAGAGTTATTAAGGTCATGATGATTGATATGTGTTTGCAGGAATTTATGTTGGGTAGGCTTACCATGTATAAAATATTTTTTTTCCCCGGTAATATTGAACATTGCAAAATATTTGTGTTGTTAACCAAGTCAGTTCAATCCCTGAAAATAACTTTAAATCAGAAGTGTTGCTTCAAGACTTATTCTTCTTATTTTTCAGCAATATGCATCATAAATAGAAGTAAATTGTTATAGTGATAAAAACCTTAGAGGGCTAAAAATATACAAAACGTGGCCATTTGCTTTGCAGTTTCCTCTCCTGTTCCCTCTGCTCTTTTTTTAAATTTTCTCACTGTCATTTGTCTTCATGGGGCAACACCCTTTTGAAAGTAAAATTTACAATCATGATCTGTGTATGGTGGCAGGGGATTAACAGAATATACTGGGTATTATCATTAGAGTGAGTTGCAGTTGAATATGTTGCATAGTTTAGAATGCTCTTTCTGGGGTTGAAGCAATCTGAACTATTCCAAATTAATGGCCCAAGTGGATGCAGAGATTAAACTCTTATATGTGAACCTAAGCAAAACTGACTTTCAAAGTAGAACTGTGTAACAAAATTTGGAAAAGATGGAGCTCAGTTTCCATCACAAAAAAGCTGAGGAATGATGGTTTATAGAATTTGTAATACCATGGGTGATTTTCCCTCATAATTTTAAATGTCCTCCCCCTTCTAATGCTATTTGTTTGGGTATTTTTCTTACTTTTGTCAGTACTGTCAACCAGTCGAGAATTAAGTGTATTCTGAATGTGCTTGGAAAAGTATACTAAAATCTCTATACAGAACTGTTGGCTCCTTGTGTGTTGGGTGGGGTTTTTTTGTAATGTTACTGGAACATCATGTCAACTTCTGTAAGAAAATAGTTTCTCAGTAACTCTTGTGCATGCATTTAGAATTGTACAGGGAAACAGGAGCAGTTATGGAAAAGTGCAACTCGTATTATGAGGAATAAAGAACTAGTCTTCTTGGAGGAAATTAAAAGATGTTGACTTATTTAGTATGGCAAAGTAAAGGTTGAACAGGGTAATGATTACTGTTTCTTAAAATTTGTAGCCAGTAAATGATGGAGAAGGACTATAGACAATAGGTGGGTTATGTTGTGTGTGTGTGTTTTCGGGGGTTTGATTTTGGTTTTTATGTTTGAGGGTGTTTTGATGGCTTGGTTTTGTTTTGGGGTTTGTTTTTTTTTTTTTTCCCTAAGATGGATCTGACCCTGAATTTTAAGGTTTACACTCTACTGAATCTTAAATTATGAGTGGCTGTATAGTGATGATTTGGAAATATCTATTTCAGAATTTATTTTCTTCATACTAGTGACAGTTTTTAATGTGTTCCTTTTTTGTTTCCCTTGGAGCATGTTGTAACTCATATTTGTCCAGATTAAAAAAGCAGCTCAGCATTAAAAAAGTATATACAAATTACCCCTTTTGAATAGTTCCCCTTTTGAAGCTGCCTAAAAAGAAAGCCCGAAGCAGTCATCAAATAGAAAGATACATGAATTTTAATCCACTACAAAAGTACACCTTCAAACTTAGTGATAATTTATTTTTACTCAGAGGTCCAGCCAAGCATATCAAATAATGTGAAGAAATGTTAAGATAAAGTTTCTAGAAGCTCTTTTCTGTAAATGTGTACTCATTTCTCTCTTATATAGTTATTTCTGGGCCAGTAATATGGCAAGTCATATGGCTTACAAGTAATTATGATGATAGTGGAATAAACAAAGGTCCTTATATGAGACACTGGAGGAGAAACAGCATATCTGTATAGGCTGTCAGCACATTTACATAGCCTAGACAAATAGTAATGTCCTCAACAAAGCAGTAATACCTTTTAGTAGCTAAAAATGCTTTTTACATTTAATATAGTTTTTGAAGTATAGGCTAAAAATCAGCATTCATAAATGTTTGAAAATTAAAGTATGAGTGTTGCATTGGGTTTTTTGACTGTTTTGTTTGCCTCTCACATAGGTAAAACCTTCGGATTAGACTTTGAAATGAATCCAAGTTCATGTATGTAGAAGAATACAAGTAATTTACCAACAAAATCATAAAAAAGAGGTTCTTTTAGTGTAGTTCTTGACACCAAACAGAGACATTTTCCATTCACTTATTGCCAATGACCTTTGCCAGCAAATGAGTGGCCTCATGACAGTGAGATGCTCAACAGCTTTGGCTACCAAACAACAGACATGTTTTGCTTAGAGAAGAGTTAAATAGAGAGGGTTAAATTACATTTCTAAAACCTAAAAGAACTGTCTCAAAATCAGAAATAGGAGTCTGTCTAAAATAAACTTACAGTGCATTTGTTTCCTTTTCCATCAGCATGATACCAGATCTCAGAAGAGATTTGCCAACTACAAATAGGGAGAATATATTTATTTCTTAATCAAATGTGAAAAATAAAAGCAGCAGGACTATCCCTGAAACCTGTGGCTGCATTGATGTTTGTATGAGAACAAAAATCTTTTCCTATAAATCCCTGGATTTCAACTTCCTTTATGTTCCTTTTAAGAATCAAATGTTAGAAGAGATAAAAGAATGTATTTTTTTGAAGTAATGAAAGGGGACATAAAAACTATGAAATCAGAAAGTTCTACAGAAAAAGATATCAATCAAATATGTAGTAGACATTTTCAGTTTGTAGGGGTTAAGTACTTAGTCAAAACTTGGGAGCTTTGGATTACATACATATTTCCATGGAAACCTGAAGCAATAGAATGTGTTTATTTGCTATCAAGTTTTAGCAATGATGAATAAAAACAAAACCAGAAATCAGTGTAAGGAAAAGACAGATTTGCTAATAGGTCTCTCTTGCTTTTTTCTTCTTTAGACTTTTATCTGCAGCAAGTCCATTTGTCTTCTCTTTAACATAGGAATAACATATAAGAGGACCCACTTGAAAAATTGCTCACTGATCCTGTAATGATAGGGATTGATTTTTGAGGAGCTGATGGTTCTTCCTCTTCATGTTTCCTCCTGGGCATTTGAGGAGGAAGTCTGAAGTTTTAAACTGGATTTTGACCAGAGAAGTCTTTTGCATATCTAGTTTACAAGTCTAGGGGTGTGAGGTCCTCAGACTGAATGTTAAAATTTGACTGAGTGTAAAAGTTTTACACAGATATATAGCTTGCTTTCAAAAGCAATCTGGTGTGCATAGTTCTTAAAACATTTTTAATAACATTCAGTACCAAAAAGTAAAAATTAAGTGTATTCCTTGCCAAATAACTGCATTTTGAATTTTTAGTCTTGCCTGGATGAAATAATCTCTCTGTAGCTGAGGACTTGTTAAGTTTTATATATTTTGCCATCTCTAGGAACCCACAACTCTTAGCATTGGGTCCTTCAATCAAATATAAGCCTCACTATTAAAGCTGTTGATGGTCTTACTTTTTATTAGATTTCACCAAGTTTGTAGGTAACATCTTGAGTTTTCAGGGCTTTTTGGTTTGAGGAAAAAGGTTAAAAATGCAGTAAAACAGTCTACTAATGAATTTTAACGTCTTGTGTCAGAAATCTCCAACTGAAAGCAGAAAGTATTTAAGTTTGTTTTGTTCCAGAATGAATCATTTTTTCTACAAGAAATCATACCATCTGATTTCTATTACAGATTTATCATGAGTGCCACATGAACTATATTGTTTTGTCAGGTATATTTCTGTAATAAATGAGACTAGTCGCACAAAACACAAAAATCTGGACCACTAGTTTCTCTTAAACCAAATTTTCAGATAATTTGTGATCACTTTCTACTTTCAGACATCCAAATTAGCAAATGCTCTTACTAGTAAGTGTTTTCATTCATGTGCAGTTGTATGCATTTCATAAGAACATAAAGCCAATAGTTCTGTATTTGCTTTATAGGTAATATAAGTAGAATTACAAGTTTTCAATATAATGCTGATTTAAAACTGAAGTGTTTTTTCTGTATGGTCACGTTTCTGAAGTCCTTTAAGGTGATGGACATTCTTCTGAATAAAGAAATTTCCCGATAAATCACATGTATGTATGAAAACAAAGAAAAAACTGATAACAGGGTTTTGGTTACCCATATCATTTACTGATAGGACTTTCCAAGTATTTTAGAAGCTTCGTAAAGTTGGATGTTTTAGGCTTTATTTTAGATGACATATTAATTATGCTCTTTATAGTTCTGGTATTGGGACTTGGAATGCCTTTTTACGACTCTTTCCTCACATGTAGAAATTCTTAATGTACTCAATAGCAGACACTAGCTATCAAGTAGAGCTGCTTCCCAAGCATTGCTATATACTGTCAGCAGCAGTACCATGATCACTAACAATCAGGATAAAAGGAAGTCTCTGCTCAATTATAGAGCTATGAACAACACACGAAGATGCATCTTTCTCTAATTACCTCTTTTAAGATTACTTTTCCATGAAGCTCTTTAGTGAAGTAGAAAAAAACACAAAAACCAAACCCCAAAACCCTCAAAAAACCCCAAAAGCAGGTGAGAGAATACTCTCTTATATCCTGAAAGCTGTTTTGTAAGTTTCCTTTCAGTGGTAAGAACGTTGATTATACGTCACAGTGACACACATGTTTAGAAGTCCTAAAGCCCCCTGCCTGGTGCTGGTGATGGTTTGTAATTGACAGGAATGAGCAGGGTACATACTGATTTTAAAAATATTTATAAAAATAACTTTATATGGTTGAATCTTGGTGATATTTTAAATAACTCTCTTCTAGTGAAAATAGAACTTGCTTACCTTCGCCCACTGCCTTGTCTCCTATCCAGATAAGTGAAAGAAAAATATTAAACAATCATTCACAGCCTGAGCATACTGCAAAAAGAATAGATAGAATAGTCAGAGGCGCTCTATTCCTGTGCTTAAGGCAGATTGGAAATCACTCCCTGCAGGGCATGGAAGGAGTCTGTGATGGAATGGTGTTTAAATAACCAGGCCTCGTGTCTGTTTTGCTGTACTCCACTATGAGAGGGAGCTTACAATATTCTTTTGTTTGGGAAAAAATTGTGAAGGTACACAAGGTATATTTAGGAGAAAGTGTACAGGTTATGATTTTCTTGGCACTGAATGTCTTAAACTTTTGTTTCTTCGTAAGAAGAGACTACACTTACGGGTTATGCAATGTTCTTTGTTTTCTTTAAAAGGAGTACATGGCTATTAATTTCACTGTCAAATGTGGCCTGTGCCAGCAGAAAGTATCCACTTAAAAATGCATTATCTGAGGATATATGTTTTGTGACTTGAATTCCTCATTCTTCAAAAAAGGAGTACAGTTTCATGGCAGAAATGCAGCCTCCTTTACACTGTGTATTTAAAGAATTAAAGTCCCAAGCTTGAGGTGTGAGCATGGATCAGGACAGTGTTATAATCAATACCAAAGTTTGTAATGTCCATTTCTGAAAGAAGAATGAAGTTTATTTTATTTTGGTCATAAATACAAGTAGTCATTATGTGATACCATATCTACTACATCTTTAACAATATTAGGGACTTAAAATACCCACAAAGCTCTCAGCATCTATCACTGTTGTCTGGCAAATAGGTAGATACTCTCCATAGCTGCAGGCAGGTTATTAGAAGTTCATCTTTCTTCCTATGTGAATTAACTAGGTCTTGCCTCAACATAAGTTGTCTACCTAAATCACAACAGGTGTTATACCCATGGATCTCTTTTTGTGATACTCATGTATTTGATGTTGGTTGTAAAATGTTGGTTTGATGGGTTGTAAAAAATTCTGACATAATTTAGGACTTGTTATAAGTGTATTCTGATATCTAATCAGGTGCATCTGATACTGAGAACAACAAACTGTACTTCAGGGATAGGTTCCAGAGATGTTTCTGTAAGAACACATAATATGGGCCTTTCCACTTAAATGGAAGATTATCTCCTCATTTATATTACTTAATGATGGCTTAAATCCTGACATTGGATTTTACTCCTTTCCCGGTGTTTTGTTTTTTTTTTCCTCCTTGTTAGCTAGCTAGCTAGATGTGTAAATCGCAGGACGTTGGCAAGTAGGGCTAAAAGTCACCATTGGCTTTATGGAGACCCTGCAGCTATGAATAGATACTTCATTCAAAATAGTCCCACTACTGTGTATATCATACCAGGAAGAAAACAACTGAAGAAAATACTGTGAGCAATAACTGAACAGTTATAATAGGCTCGAATTCTGTAATCCTCTGGAAAATGTCACCATTTTGCAATGAAGCAGGGATTTGGACTGTGATTTTCTTTTCTAGTTCAATTGGTTGGTTAAAAGGGTGAAAGAAATCTACTGCTTACTAACTCAGAACCACATTGGAGATAGTTAATGGACGTGTAGTATAGATTATCACATGCTGATTATTCTTTCCAAAGAAACTGAAAGCTAGGATATCCACAGCACACTGACACCCATCTGCAGACATAAGTAGAAAAAAACATGAAACCCTACCCCACACCTATACACTGAACTTCTAAAATATGAAGTCTGTAATTTCAAGCTGCAATGACCTTGCACAATGTTTCTTAAGAGCTGTTTAAGGTTCTCAGCAAATATAGACTTGGCTAAAGAGAAGGAGATGGCTAAAAATAGCTAAAATTAGAATCAGAGGAATTTGGGAGAAACTTTGTAGACTCAGAAGGCTATCCACGTAGTTAATGCCTGACAGTGGCACTGATGTCAAAAGATGGACTATAAAACATGATAAAAAAAACTTGAGACAGATTTAACAGTGTTAGCTGAATTTATTTTGTTTAAAAAACTCAATTACACAGCCTCATTCTTATAAAAACCATTTTAGATGGTAAGTGGTTATAAATAGTTGAAATTCTTTGGATTATTAATATTGACATTCATTTAGGAAAAGATGAAATGGAAAGCTATGTCAGTGTGGGGCTTGGGCGTGATCCATTTGCAGCTGGTTTGTGTTATGCAAAAGCTTGTTGGTCAGTTAGAAATCTGATATGAAAAGAACATTTTCATTAGCAACTTGACTCACAGTAATTATTGAATACAATAAATAGAAGAATATTTAGCATTGAAAACTGAAAACTAGGTACTCAAGTAACTGCATAGTCAGTATATACTACCTTAGAATTGGGAGATAGAAGTTGAGTGTGAATGTTAAACACTCTGGGCTTCTCTTGAGCTGTCTTATAATAGGGAATTGATAATTTCATTGTTACCACTTTTTTTTTTTTCAAAAAAAAAAGCGCCCTTCCATAATTATGGCACTTTTTTTGAAAATAATTACTTTGTTGCATCCCAAAATAAATTATTTAGCTTCTAGAGAGGGATGAGATTTTAAGAGGCGTCTCACCATTCCATGTTCATGTTCTTTGTTGATTCCCATGGCAGCCTGTTTGCTCTAAAGCAACTAATTCTCATTATGAGATGTTTAATTATGAATTCCTCTGCTTTATAAAACACCCAAAATGTTGTGATTAGTCCTCAGCGCTATGGAGGCCTCTTTTCTTTTGTGATTCTATTTCTCTCTCCTTATAACGTGAGCTACTAAACCTGCTCGACCAAATAGCAGGTTTTTTCACACGTCCATGTGTGATTGCGCATCAATGATCGGCTCTAGGCACTGAGATACATTATCTCTAGTACTCAGATGAATGCTTCTGTAATATGCTTGTTGCAATTAAAAAGTTCAGTCTTAGGTTTAATTTGAACCTATAGCAGGTGATTGCAGTGGAAGTTTGGCACCTAGACTCTCAGAGGGTGTTTTAAGGAACTGTACTGTAGTGTTGTTTGGCTTAATATGTTTCTGTAAGAATCACACTTTTAAAAACTGAAGCTTCCTACTCATGACTCCTTTTTTGGATTGATTGTTGTCTGAGGAGAAGGAGAAACAATCCTTAAAACATGTGTATATAGGTTGCTAAAATAGCTATAATGAAGCCTGGGTATGTGAGTTAAGATTTTAATTTTTTGCTGAACCTAAATCTATACTACAAGGATGATTAAGGATCACTAGAGAAACCCCTGTGAAATTAGAGTATTTTTTTTTTCATTTTACGAAATCATGTGATTTAGTAAGCTCTAACTCTCCCTTACTATTCAGGTACACAAAGTCTATTATGTTCTGTAGGATTATAGAAATATCTCAGGAGAAACTGAAAGAAAAAAAAGAAAAGACAAAACCAATACGAATTTAAAATATACACAGTATCAAAGTTGAGATATGTCTTATTGGTCTAATTTTAGAAAAGAGATTTTTAGCAGAAAGAATATCGCTTATTCAACTAAACCTTGTAGATATGGCTTTTGGTTTTCTGTAGTGTCAACTTTAATAAACTATGCAATTTATCAGCTGTAACAATCACTTTTGTGTGGCACTAGGGGTACTCATACCCTGCCTACTCGTGGCTGAAACTTTGGCAGCAGCCATAATCTGGAGTTGAAACTCTGCTAAAGCTTTAAAACCAGTATTTCTTGTCCCTTTTCAAGTAATGATGGAACCTATTGTTTTTAATATTAGTTGAATCCAGGAATTTCACTTCTGGAGGAACAGAGAAGTCTTATTGCAGGAAGCTTGTAAAGATTTTGCTATAAAATGATTTAATGAAGCCATTGTGGAAATGAGAACATTGGAGCATTAAGAGAACAGATTTTTGCAAGACAGTCTCCTATTATTTCAAATAGGATCTTTAGTATTAATGGATCAGTAAAAAATGAAAACTGACAGCAAAGATGCTTCTGTGTATCTAAATTGAAAAGTTTGGTAGATCCTGGTCTTGGAAATAATGTTGCTCTGATCTGAGTGTCTCTCATCAGCTCTTTGCTATTGAATATTGAGGAAAAAGGCTCCCCAAGCACACAGGTATCTTTTTAACTTTTACAGACAAGGATAAGATATATCTAACAAGTTTACTTTTGGAGTTGAAAGTGAATCCTTACTGAACCATAATAATGCTGATAAATTCATTAAGTATGTGCTAATAATATTCGGGTAGACTCCAGGATTAGGGTCTTGTGTTGGATTTGCACAAATTTAGGTTCTGTACAAGGAGCTAATGATCTAAACTGCAAGACAATAGGAGGAGAGAAATGTGTAATTCTTGGAATGTTCAGAAGTTGTCATGCTTTCAATTATAAAAGACTGAGAGACCTTTTTTCTTTTTAAGAAGACACATATGAAAATGTGTAGAACCACAATAGGGAAAAAAAGACAAGCAGAGACAGGTAGCAATAAAAAAAAAACAATGCAATGTGATGGATGAGGAAGGTAAGAGATTTGAGATTTGATGTGTATTAGTTTTATTCCTGTTTTGAGATGAATTGGGCTGAACTCTTATGATCTACAAACTCTCTGAAACAGAAGTACCTCTTCATGTGGAAGAAGCATCTAATTTGTTGTAGCATTGTCACTGAAACTCGACAAAAACACGTTTTAATAATAAATGCATGATTAGTATTTTTGATTTGATCATTAACTAATAGCAAAAACATGCTGAAGTGGACTATTTTCACTGTTATGGTGATTTGTGTACCTTTCTCTGAGGTCACTGTTAAATACAGGAGTTGGGGCTGATATATTCAGCCTACTAGCAGTAATATCCTAGACTATGTATATTGTTTTGAACAAATCACCTTTTGGCTCAGTACAGTATTTTTTAAAGGTAGACCTTTCTCCTTGATTAAATGAGTGTTACTTTAATCCTTTTGAAGCTTTATGTAGTTCTTGCTTGTGCTAGGGGATCTAAACATTATATTACTGTCCTAAAAGTGACTGCAGTGTAGCAGTTTCAAATACCATGTCAACTTCAGAACTAGTAACAAGGTAGACACATCAGCAAGGAACTGATTTTTTTTTTTTTTTTTGCCCCCATGTATGTTTATCTTATAAAGAAGGTAAATGACTTGCAACTCCTTCATGTTACTGGTACCCAACCAACTTTCATATATCTGCATTTCATTCAAGTCGGGCATTACAGGCCTGTTCTCTGACAAAGGTTGGTAGGACAGTTGATGCTACTAAATCGTAGATGTGCTTGTAATTGTTGCTGCTGTGCATTTTGAGTGCATTGTTTCAGAAGGAATAAAAAACTAATGTGGAATGATTTTTAGAAACTAAAATAGTTTTACTATTTTAGGGAATAGGTAGATATTGCTTCTGATGACTAGCATGTGGTCATAAATAAACTAAATTTCAAGCAACTTTTTATTAGTTAGAGTGCAGTTTAATCAACTTTTAATCAAATTTTTGAGTCAAGATTTTGTTAAATGTGTTATCAAAAATTAATTGAATTGTACTTGAAAATATTGAAGCAAAATATAATGTATTAAAACAAAAGTAGTGGGGTCATGAAAATAACAAACCAACTCCAGTTACAAAGTGGGATGGGTTAAATTGAGCTGTTAAGGGCAAACTTTAATAGAATGCATTGGTCAGAGTCCTCTGGTACTGCTTTTGTTGTTTTGGCTTTGTTCCGATGCTTAAGTGATGGTGGTGGTGCAGTAAAGCCAGTTGCTGAAATATGGGTAATTTTCTACTCTTCTGCTTCTTGATCACGTTAGTCAAAACACATTATACATTATAATTTATGAGTAATAATGTTAATTGCAAGCTATATGTAATTGTTATGGTTCAAATTTCTGTGGTTAATTCTTCTCTGTTATCAGAGTCTTGACTTTTCTGAACAGCTATAGAATTTGATTTTAATTACTAAGTTACTTGCTGCCATAAATGTCCACAAGTGATTTATAAAACACAGAAGGACATAGCAGCTTTTGTCAGTTGTTTTCCATGCAAGTGTTTCAGTATACTGGGGAAAATAACTCCACTATAATCACAGCAGCACTGTTGACGAAGTATAATAATCAGAGCTACAGTTACTCTGCAGTTTCTGTAAAAGGAATTTCTTTATTAGGGAAAAAAACGTGCATTAAGAATGGGGATATTGATGCCATAACAAATTAATTGGGAAATAAATATTTCTTAAATGCCTCTTTTTTCCTTACACAAAATAACTAGTAGGACCAAGAAGTCATAAATTTCATGAGTGAAAAAATAATTCTCCTTGCTGGAGGGATGTTATGTTTTTGGCCTTTTAAATTAAATTTAACTGAATCTCTGTTCAGCAAAGACAAGAGATTACTGTTAGTAGCAGGCTTAGGGTCACTGACAGCGAAGTGGGCTGCAGCTTGCAATTTTAAGGGTATATAAAATACTGGCTCTGTTCCACAGTATGCCCTGGTAAACTGCAGACAACAGTAAAACCTCCCTGTTGCAGCATAAATATAGCAGGAAAGTTGATTAACCAGTTTTATGTTGTTATCCAGGCCTTCAATCCATCTGGACTAAAATTATAGAATGAAAACTGAGCTTTTCATCAAAAATAGTGAAAGTACATTTGAAAAAACAAAAATGTAGACACTTTAAGTTCATATGTAGTGGGTCTGGGATGG